>CM068742.1:110794471-111031782 GCA_035084275.1 Hydrolagus colliei
TTGCCCAATATACCATAATACCCTGACCTAACAATTATCTGCCAACCTCAGTCTTGAAAATTGATCCAGCATCCACAGTCTTTTGGGAATAGAATTACAGATTCCCACCACCCGTTGTGTGAAAAAATGCTGTTTGATTTCACTCTTAACTTGCCTAAATCTCATTTTAGGATTATGCCCCCTTGTTCTGGATTCCCCACCAGAGGAAATAGTTTCTCTGTAGCTACCTATCAAGGTATCAAATCCCTTTATCATTTTAAACACCTCAATTAGATAAAGTCAACCTCCCAAACTCAAAGGAATTTAGAGAAGGGATTTGAATTTGTACAAAAACAGAAGTTGCTGGGAAAACTCAGCAGGTCAGGCAGCATCCATGGAGAAAGGAAAGTGAGTCAACGTTTTGGATCCACATCCCTTTGACAGAATTGGGGCATGTTGGGAGGGAGAGGTTTTTAAGGACAAGTTAGAGAAGGGCAGGCAGGACAAGGAAGACAAAGAAGACAAAGGAAAAATGTGTTAATTGATGGGCCAAATAGGTGATAACGGTGTGAAACAAAAGAGGGTGGGTTTAAACAAAACTGGGGAGTAGAGGTGTTAATGGTAAGAGCAGAAGAAACACCAAAGAGGCAAGGGGTGTCTGGAGTGATGATTGCAATGGGGGAGGGGGAGCTCTTATGGCCTGAAATGGCTGAAATCAATGTTGAGGCCAGAGGGTTGTAGGGTAACCAGCAGATAGATAAGGTGCTGTTCCTCATGTTTTCGCTGTGGGTCACTGGAACAGCGCAGGAGACGAGACCATGGATGGAGAGATCAGCCTCTGAATGTGAGTTTAAATGGAGGGAGACTGGTAGGTCTCCCAGTTGACCCTGATTGAATTTGTACATATGTATATGGACACATAGGTGTTAAACACATACATGTTGCATTGAACCACACACATTCCAAAACTAAAATTATATCCGACTGTGGGTGGGACGCATTTCGCCCACAAAATATATGGTCAATTCAATTTACAGTATATTTTGTGAAGTGCTGGGAGCCATCGTGAAGATGTGATATGGCGCTATATCACAAGCAAGGATTATTGTTATTATCCCAAAGTAACAAAATGCACATTCCACAAAGAAAGATGGCATTGCCTCCATTGAAATATTGTATAAATGTGCAGATGAAAAAAGTGACAGCCAATTCCCACTTTTACTACATCACAATTTATATATAGCTGCATATAATACGTTATAAGTAGACATTGTGTGACTGAAGAGACACATACCACTGAAGGTCAGAAGAGGTCAGAACAATCTGTTTGATCTCTCATATTGGTTAAAATTAAATCAATTCTTCGTTACACTGAAAGATTTGCCATGACATAATGCAATTCAATAAAATAACACACAGTGAGATAACATTTTAATAATCTCATGCTTAAAAAAATGTTGACTTCCGGGTTAGCCACTGCACCCCTAACCACTGGAACTCCATGTCTCTATTCTTCCACGTTGCCCGCGCTCTGCCTGTCTTTAAATCATAACTTAAAACCGTACCTCTGATCACTTCGGTCACTTCTCCCTTGTTCTGTATCCAATATGTTGCAAGTTGTTGTTGTGAGGTCACTGCCGACATCACTTCCTGCTTTGCACATGTGCAAACAAACAGAGAGTGACCCAATAATCTGGAAACCAGACAAGGGAACTGGCTAGTGAGACTATCATGAATTGGTGAACTGGTTACTGTTTTATTATGATCTATCCAAACCGATCTTGTCATGCCATAAACCAGCCGCAAATAATGTACTGCTGTACATAGTGATAGCATTGTTTCTGAAAGAGTAATATCTTGACTCTAAGATAGGGCAGAGTTCACAGTAAATGGTAGGTGCTCAGAGTAGTTCTCAGAGTGAAAGCTTCAAAGCAAATTTTTATATTCAACACTGACACTCACTAAATTCCAAAAGGCTAAAAGATTAGAAGAATCCCTGACATCCCAGTGTCCATTCTGCCCTCTAAAATCTGCCGATGAGCCAGACTGGCTGCTCCATCATCACAGTGCCCTGGACTACTGCCCTCAGAACCAGACTATTGGATGTGAGGTTAAACTGAGTTTCTGTGTTAAAGATCCCATGTAATTATTCAACAAGAGAAGTGAGTTTGTTACTCGCGGTGCCATAGCCAACAATAAATTTAAATAAAATTGGTCACTCACTCACTTCACAGCTCCGACCCCCTACCTATTCCTCCTGACTGTGCATTTTGAAGCCAATTTGTCTAAGTCCTTTCTTAAGGCCACCAATTTTCCAAATTATACACCTTCACAAGCTATCAATAAGAGCAAGGTTGAACCTAGTTGGAATCTCTTTCTGTTCATATTGGTGTGGTGAAATACACATGATGTCCAGCAGAGGAGGCCCTTCCTATTCGCAAACAAAACAATGGACAATGTACAATGTTGTCTTGTTCCTCTTTATCATCTTCAAATTCCAGCTCAACTGCCTCTATGCTCACCTTCCACCTCCCTTTACTTGACATACAATATGCCACGTTGTAGCTCTTTGCGATGCTATCCTGCTATATAAATATTAATATAGCACTTTGTCAGGACTATGTATATTGTGAGCGAAACGCAGCAACTACTTGCGCGCAGCAATATACCACAAAATCACCAATTTTAGTTGGGAGATTATTCGCCAGGACACAGGGAGAAATTTCCTTCTCTTTTCAAATATAACTGTGGGATCTTTATTGGGACATCCTCTCAACATGAAAGGCGCTATACAAATGTAATTTTTGTTGTTGTGGTGGCTTATTGTCCACCTGAAAAGTCAGCTGGGACCTTACATCTAATTTGAAGGACAGCACTTCTGACAATACAAATTTATATCTGAAGCTATCAGTTTTGAAGCAAGCAATAGGAATTGCGTGTGAGTCCCAGGCAGGGTTGAACCATAGGCAAGTACCCTTACTCTGCATGCCTCTGTTTAGCTAGTAGTAAGTAATAATAATCCTTGCATTTGATATAGCGCTTTTCACATCTTATCGATGTCCTAAAGCGCTTCAATTGCACACAGCAGTGTCGCACAAACAGTCATGGATTGAAATGACCAATTTTTTATTATTGTGGTTTGTTTGGACGGATTATTATTATTATAAGTAGGAATGTTGTTGTTAATTGGTTGGCAGATCACTTTTCCAGGGATATAATGCTTTAAAAAAAATATTATGATTTGATCACCCAATCCATGACTGGTCGTGGGACATTGCTGTGCAAAATTGGTTGCTGCGTTTCGCCCATAAAATTTACAGTCAACTCACTATACAGTATATTTTGTGAAGCACTTTGAGACACCTTAAAGATATGACAAGGCTTTTATCAAATGCATGTATTATTATTATTATTTGCATGAAGCTGTTCAGTTTCACATTTGACAAGTGCAAGGCGTGCATATACTGTTCGGCGCCATGGTTGAGCAGAGCAGAATTAGAACCACTGACCTCTTACAGGTGTGAAATAATGAGGGGGCGAGCAGGGCAGTGTGGAGCATCGAGATTGAGGATGAAGCATGAGGATCGAGTGTGAGGAGGATTGAGTTTGAGAATTGAGTATGAGGAGATTTGAGTGTGACCATTTGACATTATAGGTGCTGTATCAAAATGCATGATTATTACGATAACAATAGCTTGTATTCATATAGTACCCTTCACACTGGGGTAGCATCTTGAAGCTTTGCAATGGAGTCTTTTGACGCCGAGTCAGGGAAAAAGGGAAGGTGCTGTCAAGATCAAAGTCTTCAGGTGTAATCTCAAGATGAGGTAAGTGGGCAAATTGAAGGGATTGAGACAGGGATCTGGGATCTTTCAATACATGTTAGGGGAGATCCCTCTCCAGAAACCCAGCAAAAGACTGGTGATTTACAGCCATCGGTGTAAAGTGAGACGCCAAAATATGTATTTCCTGTTCTTGTTTCTCTTCTGATACTCCACTGCACTTCGCTGACCTCGGTGGCGGAAAATCTATTTCTTTGTCTTAACGGCTGCCGGAAGGGAAAGGAATTACCATTCATAGAACGGAAACTGAACTGCCGGAAAGGCGCAATGAGCTCAGTGTATTATGTGTGCGTGGACTGTACTTTGTTGTGCAGGCATCAAAGCTCTCACGGATGTTGTGTTGAGCTGCTCTACTCACCAGGAAGCTTTCAGGGAGTTCTTGTCACCTGCCATTCATTGAGTCACAGCTCAAACCTGTGATTCTCAGATGACAATGAGTAACCGCTGATTATTTTTCTTGGGAAGGAGGAAGAGGGGAGGTTAGATAGTTCCAAATTAACGTGTTTTGTATCAGTATGTCAGAAATCAGGTCAACTTGACAAAGTGCCACATGAGAGGCTTATTAGAAAAGTAGAGGCCCACGGTATTAAAGGGACAGTGGCAGCATGGATCCACAACTGGCTGTGAGACAGAAAGCAGAGAGTTGTGGTGAGCGGCTGTTTTTCAGACTGGAAGGAAGTATGCAGTGGCGTCCCCCAGGGATCGGTTTTGGGACCACTGCTCTTTTTAATATATATTAACAATCTGGACTTGAGTGTAGAGAGCACAGTCTCCAAGTTTGCAGATGATACTAAGTTAGGGAGAATAGTAAATAGTGAGGAGGATAGCAACCATCTGCAAGAAGATATAGATAAAATGGTAAAGTGGGCAGACACAAGACAGATGAAGTTTAATGCAGAGAAGTGTGAGGTGATACATTTTGGGAGAAGAAATGAGGGGAGGCAATATAGACTAGATAGTACAATTTTAAGGGGCGTGAAGGAACAGAGAGACCTGGGGATTTGTGTTAGTGACTCTTCGAAGGTGGCAGGTCAGGTAGACAAAGCCGTTAAGAAGGCATATGGGATACTAGGCTTTATAAATAGAATACAAAAGTCAGGAAGTGCTGACTAACTTCTATAAAACTTTGGTTAGACCTCAGCTGGAGTACTGTGTCAAATTCTGGTCACCACATTATAGGAAGGATGTGAAGGCATTGGAAAGGGTGCAAAGAAGGTTTACTAGAATGGTACCAGGATTGAGGGACTTCAGTTATGAGGAAAGGTTAGATAGGCTAGGATTATTGTCTCTAGAACAGAGAAGGTTGAGAGGAGACCTGATAGAGGTTTATAAAATAATGAGGGGATTTGACAGGGTGAATAAGGAAAAACTGTTTCCATTGGTGGGCGAATCTGTGAGTCGTGGTCACAGATTAAAAGTGGTTTCAAAACGAAGCAGAGGGGAGCTGAGGAGAAATGTTTTCACTCAGCAGGTTGTTCGAATCTGGAATGCATTGCCTGAAAAGGTGGTGGAGGCCGGTTTGATAACAGCTTTTAAAAGAGAATTAGATCTTTATTTAGGAAGAACAGGTCTGTTAGGTTATGGGGAGAGAACTGGGCAGTGGGATTGAGTAGCTTTTTTCAAAGAGGCGGCACAGACTAGATGGGCCAAATGGCTTGCTTTTGTGCCGTAAAATTCTATGATTCTATGTTTCTAACTCTGCTCTGTGATTGTCTCGAGCATCTGGTTCCTGAGCTGTTTGGTTCCGCAGTATTCTAGGGCACTATTGATATCTATATTTTGTTTACCAATCCCACCGTGCCCTGGCGCCTCCCTACTCCTCTGACCTGCTTTCTTCCCACTCCACCACCTGTTGCCCCCACTCGGTTGGCTCTGCCCTTCTACTCGACCCTTGTCCCCTCCGCCTTCTGTGCCCATGCCAAATGGCAACATTCATACACATAACATACAGTCACCAAACTTCACAGTAAATCCTGGCAAATGCTTTGAGATGTTCTCCTGACGTGAAAAATACAATGTCAAATGCAAGGATTATTATTATATTATTATTGTCCAATTCCCTTTTCGATGAATTTATGCTCCACATTACTTTGAGGCAGAGACCTGACTTGATCTGACCTCCAGTTGTGGTTCAGAGATAATACCTTTAGCGTCACAGTAAGAATGATGGATCTGCCATTTCAGTCAATGTATATTATTAGACTTTCTGGCGAATTTAGTTCACAATTCTTATGGAGAAAAAAACCTCAATTAATTAACCATGACTGGAGTCATAGCTCTCTCCCTCTCTTTCTCTCTCAGTCTCTTTCTCTCTCTCTCTCTCTCTCTGGATCCCTTCGCCACTTTCTACCACTTGAATGGCTAAGTGATTTGAACATGTTGAAACGCTACAGCGTGCATCTGGATGATTTGGAGCAAAGATGAAACAGTGGCTTTCGAACTGATGGCATTTCCCCAACTGGCAATCCCCACAGGAGATTAAGAGCTGCTCAATTAGATTTTATTAGCTTCTGTAATAGTGACATCTAGTCAAAGACATTGGCACATTTATTCTACATAGTGAAGTCAAGGATCCTTAGTGACATCTTGACACTAAGCTGCTTGAGTTCTCATTGCCTATACGCTTTGGGCATGTAGAAATATAACAATTGTTAAACTAATGCCATGGCTTAACACGTCATAGAAATGTCTCAAGGCGCTTCACAAAGTATAATAATGATCCTAAATGATTTTTACATGGAGTGGAGTCTAGTTGAGTATTGGTTAGCACGCTTGCCTCTCAAATGAGAGGACCCAGGTTTGATTCCTTAGCAAGGTTCCTTACTCCATACGCCTCTGATAACATGGAAACATGGTTGTTAGTCAATTGGTACTTTGTGTTCCATGGGGTAACAATCCATTTAAAATAAATTATTATTATTTGCTTACCCAATCCACAGCTGTTTGGGAGGCACTGTTGTGCTGCCATGGCATAAGCTGCCACATTTCGCAGGCAATTGACTCTACAGCATATTCTGTGATGCGCTTTGAGACATCTAGAAGATGTGAAAAGCGCTATATCAAATTAAAGGATTATTATAGGTAGTAGTAGTATTACTGTACTAAGGCACCTACGCCTCAGGCGCTGACAACATCAGTGTTCAAGGCTGCTCTCTCCACCTCTCAAAGCCAATCAAAAATCTGGGCATCTTGTTCAACCCCGAGCTATCCTTCCTCCCCCACATCCGCTCTATGACCGGCACAGCCTTCCATCACCTCCGCAATATTGCCAGACTCCGCCACTACCTCAACCCCCACGCTGTCGAAACCCTCATCCACGCCTTTATCACTTCCAGGCTCGACTACGTGAACTCTCTCTTCGTCGGCCTCCCCGGCTCCTCCCTGCACAGGCTGCAGATCATTCAGAACTCTGCAGCTCGTGTACTCTCCCATACCAGGCTTCGCGACCACATCACTCCCACCCTCTACCAGTCTCCACTGGCTCCCCGTCACCCAGAGGATCGAATTCAAGATCCTTGTCCTCACTTTCAAGGCCATTCATGACCTTGCCCCCACCTATCTCTCTGACCTACTACCTCCCGACCAGCCTGTCCGCACCCTCTGTTCAGCAGACTCAGGCCTGCTCCGCGTACACCACCCTAACCACTCAACCATCGGCGGCCGGACTTTCAGCCTCTCTGCTCCCACACTATGGAACTCCATTCCGCAGCCCCTCCGCCTTGCTTCCTCCCTTTCCTCCTTCAAGGCCAGTCTCAAGACCTTCCTCTTCGACTGCACCTTCGGCTGCCCCACTAACTCTTCCCTCTCTCCCACTCTCCTTTCCCTTCCTCTACTTTGACCCTCCCCCATCCCCCACCCCACCCTGCTCGGGTCCCAACCAGACTGTTCAGCGCTTTGGAATGTCCTCCCGACGTGAAAGGCGCTATATAAATGCAATTTTGTTGTTGTTGTTGTATTATGAAGTGGAGGACCAATTTCTATCAGGGGTATTGTTAGCCAGGACATCAGGAGAAAATCCCTTCTCTGTTTTGAAAGCCATCCCAACAGGCAGATGGGACCCCAGTTTAACATGTCATCTGAAGAACAGTACTTCTGATAATATAATATAAAGCACATTTGATAAAGTGCTTTTCATGTCTTCTAGACATCTCAAAGCGCTTTGCAGAATATACTGTAAAGTATATTTGGGGCCGAAACATGGTACCCAGCTTTCTCACTTGCAAGGCGAGGGCTCTAACTACTGACCTACAGGACTCCACGATGCAGCACAACTGCAGTGCTGCACTGGAGTGTCAGGGTGGACTGTGACACGGGATGTCACATGTATGATATGGGGAAAGGGCAGATAAACACATGACTTTAGATATGGTCATAGTTGGGTTGTGGTAGAGAAGAGTCTATTGACTCTTCTCGACCACAGAGTGTGTGCGGGCAGAGAGATGGGAACTTGTTCTATAAGTGGGAAAAGAGGGACAGGTGGCGCTATGGATATGATAGAAAGAGAGAGAAAAGTCTGAGAGAGAAACTGAGAGGGAGAGAATAGTTGGCACAATGTGTGGGAGAGAAAATGCCCTTTTTATGTTGTCACATGACTGTATAACCAAACTAATCATATGTTTGAACCTGTTGTTTGATGCTGCCAGCCACAAATCCACAAGAATCTTTGGTAGACATTATGTCAGTGGCTAATGGAAGATGAAACGTGCCATTATAGAGAAACATTCCCTAAAGGCAAGACAGAAATAGCTACTGTCGGATAAATGCAATGCTATCTTTGTGGATGTGTGTTTGAATGAGGATAATTACGCTTATAGATCAAGAGTACGGGTTTTTGTATTTTTCAGCTTGACAGAAAAAATATTTTAGATGCAAAACAAAGATGAGATAGGGTTAGCAACATGTGACATGGCGCCTTTCATGTTGGGAGGAAATCTCTAAACACAAAAAAGGAATACAAAATCTATTTGCAGGAAATGAACTGAGTGGGTGATATGAGTATTTAATGGAATGTCTTCAAATCCATATTTCAGTCAAAATTCATTATTAGTCCAGTCATGGAAGTGAATGATTGATTTTATTTGGGGGAATGTTGGCCAGGACACTCGGATAAACCCCCTTCTCTTTTCGAACAGTGCTGTGGAATCTTTAACATCCACCCGAACAGGCAGACAAAATCTCTTTAATCTGAAGAACGGCAGCTCTGATAATGCAGCATTCTCCCCAACAAGTGACATGAATTTGCAACTGTGAAGTTCATTAATATAGCACCCGTTACGTAGAATAATGTCTTTGGAGCGCTGAACAATGTCGTTGTTTGATGCCGAGTTGGAGAGAAAGGTACGGCGACCATGGAAAGGTCGAAGAGCAAAATTTTAAGGTGTGATTTGAAGTCAGACAAAGAGGGACAAGACTGGATTGAGGGAGAGAGATTCAGAGTTTCGGGGCGAGTGGAAGAGTGAGGTGGGAGAAGATTACAGAGATGCTGAGGAGTCAAGGGTCAGAGGATTGTAATAGTAATAATACTTGCATTTGATATAGCGCCTAATCACTGTTCGACTGTTTTTTGTGGCAGACAATTTCAAATAGCAGTGACCCACATAGAGTCGTGGAATGAGTGATCAAATTATTATTTATTTATTATTTTGAAGGGATCATTACCCTGGAAACCAATCCTCAAGTTGACTAACAACCGGGTTCCTAGTTTCGCCCTGCCTGGGAATCAAACCCAGGTCTCTCACTTGCAAGGCAAGTGCTCCAACCAATACACTGCGGCACCCCCCAGCAAGCTCAAGTCTCCCAGTAACCATAATTTGTTCATTATATTCCAAATGACATACTGATCATTCTCATACTTTTATTAGAATGATAACTTAATACAAGAAGGCACTTAACGTTACAGAGAGAGAGAGAGAAAGAGAGAGAAAGACTGGGACAGCAAAAGAGCAAAAGAAAGAAATGAGAGTGGAAGAGAAACGATAGTGAGAGAGCGAAAGGGAGAGAAAAAGAGAGTGAAAGTGTTGAAAGAGAAGTGTGGATACCGTCGGACAAAATCAAAATGAGATTAAAAATTAAACAGGGCCCAAGGCAGTCAATATGACCAAGGCAGAGAGAATTAAATAAATTTTTACTTGGATCGCATGGGGATGAATTGAAGAAAATGCTTATTAAACAAGTTAAAATATTCTAGTTTTAAAAATTGTACAATGAATATAAGCTCTCAGTCCAGTTAGTAGATCGCTTCATTAGTAAGTGGTTTGTTGAGTATGACCATCTTGTCCATCCGTCTCCCGGAACAGGTCTTGGTACATTTCTATGATACGCGAAGCCTCTCGCTGGCCAGAAAGCAAAGCACCATGAGTAGTTGAATAGTACTTCCTGTGTGTCGCCTCTCCAGCAAATAGGATCTGCATAGGCTGAAAAGAGGGGCATAGAAGGTCATTGATAAAGTGGTGGAGAAAAAGATTATACTGTAATACAATAATCCGTGCATTTGATGCAGCACCCTGTCGCATCGTTGAGACATCTCAAAGCAAGTTGCACAATCATAGTCAAGTGAATTGATGTGTATTTTGTGTGAAAAACATGATAGGCGTTTGGACAATTTCAAATTGTATTTTCAATGAGTTCAGGGTCTTTAACCTCCCTGGTATAACAACAACGTCTTGCATTTATATTCACATAAGGTAACATCTAAGAGCACTTTACAAGTCCGGGGTTGGAAGCCGAGCTATGGAAAGCTCCATGCATCATTGCATTTGGCCCTGGTAACTTTGTCTTTTTACCCATAATGGGAAAAGCCTATATAATAGGACACATCTATATAATGGGAAAGAATCCACTGAATGAATTTTGGATCCTAAACGCTGCGTATTTATTAATAGTATTCATTAAATGAATTAAATGATCTGGAACTAGGAGTCGCAAGCACATTGGTTAAGTTTGCATACAACACCAAGCTAATGAATGTGGTAGAGTGCGAAGCTGAACCAGATAGGTTACAGTAGGATTTGAACATACTTAGTAATTGAGCAGCTCGATGCAGATGAAATTCAATGAGGATAAAAAAATATAAAGCACTCCACATGTGGACAAAAAAAATCCTGGAAGGGACTATTATTTGAATGGAAGGAAAATAATATGTATGGAAAATGAAAAGGACCTGGGGCACTGGTTGACAAGAAATTGAAGCTCTCCCAACAATGCTCTGTGGCAGTGAGTGAAGCAAACCAGATGTTGGGATATATCAAAAGATGAATAGCAAACCTAAATAGTTGTGTAATCCTGCCCCTGTACAAATCATGGTAAGGCCATACTTAGAGTACTGTGTACAGCACTGGTCACTGCAGTACAAAAAGGATACTGAAGAAATCGAGAAGATACAGAGGAGGGCAACCAAAATGATTGAGGGAATGGAAGGACTGGACTATGAGGAGACACTAAGCAAATTGGACTTTTCACCCTGGGAAAGAGAAGATTGAAGGGCGACAAGATTGAAACATGATAGTTTCTACAGGAGCAAGACAATATAGATCATGACAGGCTGTTTCAACTTGTTCAGAATAATAAAACCGGAGCACAAGGCCTGCGAATGAAGGGGGTAAATTAAGAGCGAATCTATGCAAACACTATTTCAGTGAGCGAATAGTGAACCTGTGGAACAGGCTCCCTAGGGAGATGGTTGAAGCAAGAAATGTTGATTCTTTCAAACACAGATTAGATACTTTTCTTTAAGGAAATAACATTACTATTTGTAACTACTGGGTAGAGTAGATATATACAGGTATCCCTCCCCAACTGCAGGGATACGTTCCTGAAAACCTCCTGGTAAAACTGTGGTTGGAAAATACAGGGCCCTATGGGAAACATGGGGATAGGGGGGAGTAAATTTGGGAGCATTGGTTGCCAGGATCTGCAGCAATCCGCGAGGCTGTCTGACTGACTGATCTACACACAGACACAGAGAGAGAGAGAGAGAGAGAGAGAGAGAGAGAGAGAGAGAGAGAGAGAGAGAGAGAGAGAATCAACGGAGAAGGTGGTGTGATGGGTGACCCGGATGGTAGGGTGGGGGATATGCAGAAGGTGGTGTGGTGGGTGACACAGAGGGTGGGGGGGAATGTGCAGAAGGTGGTGTGGTGGATGACACAGAGGGTGGGGGGTGTGTGCAGAAGGTGGTGTGGTGGTTGACACGGGGGTGGGAGGATGTGGATAAGGTGATGTGGTGGGTGACATGGGGATAGGGGGAGTAAGTTTAGGAACATTGGCAGCCAGGATCTGCAGCAATCCGCAAGGCTGTCTGACTGACTGATCTACACACAGACAGAGAGAGAGAGAGAAATCAACGGAGATTTACCTTAATCCTAAAAGAGAAGCGACATCTCGCTGGTTGATTGCGACATCGCAACTGGATTCTAGCGCCAGACGCTAGTGCGAAGCTGGTTGATGCAACTGGGTCCTAGCGCCAAAAGCTAGCGTTAGTGTTAAAACCCGTGGATAAGCAAGGGTTAAGCAATAGCCATTGCCGTGGTTAGCAACGGTTGTCGCAGCGAGCCAACCGTGGGTTACTGAAATTAGCGGTAGAAAAAAAGCAGTTGGGGCGGAGTAGCTGTATTTGCATCTGACCGATAGGAAGATAGAAGCCAAACTAGATGGACCATGGTCTGTTTTGGTCAAGCATTTCTTATGTTCTTATTAAAACGTAGTCACTATAATGTTCTCTGTGACATATAAATTGTACTTGAAGACCTCTATGATCACCTCCATCTCTCCCTAGCCTTGCATCCAACCCGTTCCCCACAACTCCCTCCTACCCCCACGCGTAACAATACATGGTGCTATTCCTGCCTGAAAGGCGCTGTATAAATGCAGGTTGTTGTGGTCTACCATAATAAATTCAAAGCATAAGTGTAATCACAATAATAGCAAATACAATAATAAAAAAAATTGGTCATTTCAATCCACGACTGTTTGTGGGTCACTGTTGTGCCCAATTGGCTGCCACATTGCTCCCAGAAATATACACATTATATTCTGTGAAGTGTTTTGAGACGTCTAGAAGATGTGAAAAGTGCTATATGAAATGCAAGGATTATTATTATTGTAATAATTCTTGCATTTGATATAGTTCCTCATCACATTGTTCAGCCGTCTCAAAACACTTCACAGAATATATTGTAAATGGACTGACTCCGTATATTTTGTGGGCAAAAAAAGCAATAAGCATACGTTAAGACTCCCACAGCTTTGTCTTGGGCACACAAATAGCTATTGGAACAAGAAATTGAAGGGTTGTTGGCAACCATGAAACCATAGCATTACATCCCATTATATCCCAGCACGAGTCAGTGCTTTGGGTGGGAGTAGAATGGAACAAAGAACAATTCACTCGGCTCCATAAACGTGCTATGTGCTACGCTCCAGAAACTGTAGTTGTTTGACTGAGGCTCAGTTCAACAAGCCTAAACTCTCCAATGTTCCTCGAATTTTGAATGTACCATAACAGTCCCAACGTTGATCAATGAAATGCCCTGAATGATTTAATGAAATGTCATCCTTTTTCAGCAGTCACGGAGGCTTGGAATTCTTCCCTCTCGACTCCTTTTAAACTTGCAACACCAAAGCCCTGACGGATGACTGATTAACCATCTAAAACATCCTACATGTTTCAGTTGGTTAAACTCTAGCAGTAACTCCCTCTACTAATAGGCCCAAACTCTCATTCCTTGTATCATCCTAGTAAATCTCCTCTGTACTCCCACAGACTTGATGTATTTTCTAAAGTGAGCTGATCAATGCTGGGGCCATATTTTAACCAAAATCTGACTAACAATTTATATTTTATGTATGGAGTCCTGTAGCTCAGTGGTTAGAGCACTCGTCTTGCCGAACGAGAGACCTGGTTTGATTCCAGACAGGGCGAAACTTGGGCAAGTTTCCTTACTCCACAACCTAATAATAGTCACTCGAAAAAAGCAATAATTAGTCATTTTCAATCCATGACTGCTTGTGGGACACTGCTGTGCATGATAGACTACCTTGTTTCACCCACAAATATGCAGTCAATTCACTTTACTGTATATTCTGTGAAGCGCTTTAAGACATCCAGAAGACATGCAAAGCACTATATCAAATGCAAGGATTATTATTATTATTATATATGTCTAGCATTACCTCTTTGGTTTTATCTGCATGGATGTTGTCTGCTTTTGCCTGCTAACCTAATTGCCTTGTCAAGTCATTGTGGTGTGTCCACAGGATATTACTGTGAAGTATAATGACTATATTTTATAGGCAAACACAGCCAATCTGCACATAATGATGTCACTCAAACAGCCATATAGTCTATGACTACATTTTATCTGGAGGATTGGTCAGGACTCTGTGAAATACTCCCTTGTTTTGATGTACAGTGCCAGGCACACTTGGTATACAAGAAGCCACCTCCAACAGTGCAGCACTTGAACTCACAACCTACTCTACTGTGTATCAAATGCAACGATTATCATAATAAATGTACTTACAGTGGCTTTTGTGCTCTCTGGATAAGGAAGTGGCTTCGCAAGTTCCTCCACATCAGCTCCACTCGACCCAACTCGTGTGTAGGAATAAGATCCCCGGATGTATGGATTGCTGCCCCATCTGGATCTCAGCATCCTCCGAGGTTTGGGAATGTTTGGATTACCTGCCAAGAGAATCATAAAATGGGTTCAAAATACAGAGAATCCCAGCTGGATTGTAGAGCTCAACATAGCATCAACCCAACAAGGCATGTCAGGTTTCCTGCACAGAGCTTGGTCTAGGCCACACCTGAGAACAAATCACAAGTTTGATTACCATACAGTCATCAGCCCTTTCTTCCCGGCTCGGCATCAAGCTCCTCCATGGTTAAGTGCTGCAAAACACTGCTCTACATGAATGGCATTATATAAATGTTGTTGTGGGTTCAAGCCCAATGTAAGGCCCTCAGCTCACATAGTCTAGGTTAATGCTCTAATGCAAGCCTGGGTGTATGCTGAATTTCAGATGAGACGTTAAACCAAGGTCCAGTCTGCCTATACAGCTGGACTCTAAACATCCCATGGCGCTATTTGAAAAGAGAAAGGAGTTTTTTATGGTGTCCAGGCCAACAATCCCCAAGGCTGTTTGTGGGACATTTCCGAGCACAAAATTGAGTTTTTGTGTTTGCCTTCAAAATGCACAGTCACAACTCTTTACAGTAAATCCTATGAAGTACTTGGTCCCAAAATGATAGGTACTGTACCAAATGTGATGTACATGTATCCTTTCCCAACCGCGGCCTCGTCAACCACGAAACTCACACATCCACGGTTTGCTAAATGCGACAACCCTTGCCAACCACGGCTTATAAACCTAGCTTATACACGGATTTTAACACTAACACTAGCGTTTAGCACTAGGATCCAGTTGCATCAACCAGCTTCGATGTCGCTTCGCGCTAGCCTATAGCACTAGGACCCAGTTGCGATGTCGCAATCAACCAGCGACAATGCTTCTCTCTTAGGATTAAGGTAAATACAGTAACATTAATTTATTGTCACTTCTCTGCAGCCTAGCTAGTAACTTTGGGAGCATTGGTTGCCAGGATCTGCAGAGCTCTCGCTCTCTGTAAGTGTATCACAGGCTGTAGAAGTCTCTCTCTGTATCTCAGGCTGAAGAGGGATCTCTCTATATCTGTGAGTGCATCTCAGACTTTAGAAAGTCTCTCTCTCACCTTCTTTCTATTTCACCTTCTCTTCCCTCCACACCGCCCACCACCCCCACCATCCCACCTCCCTTCTCTCTCTCACCTTCTCTCTCTCTCTTCTCTGTCTGTGTGTAGGACAGTCAGTCAGTCAGACAGCCTCGGGGATTGCTGCAGATGCGCCCAAACTTACTCCCCCTATCCCCATGTGTGTTATAACTGTATGTTTTTTTTGTGTGTTTAGTTCTACAAAACGCAAACTTACTCCCCCATCCCCATGTTTCCCATAGGGCCCTGCATTTTCCAACAGCGGTTTTACCAACCACAGAGGTTTACAGGAACGTATCCCCCGCGGTTGGGGAGGGATACTTGTATTCATAGAATATTCCAGAATATTATAGCACAGAAAGAGGCTATTCGGCCTATATTCTACATCATCCTACATGCATACCATGGCATAGAAACTGCAAAAATCACCCATTTAACCCTTTGCATTCTGATATTTCAAATTCCTTTTCCTTTTGGACCAGCTTTATTGGCATCGTCACCAGATTCCAGGCAGCAAGCTTAATATTAAACTTCCATATCTGATGGGAGAGGTTCTAACACAAACCCTGAATGGTCTGTTTTGAGCTGGAGTCTCAGGTGGAGACGCTGCGTAGCATAAGGAATGGGGAGAGCTTCCTGGACAGTTTCATCCTGGAGTCAGATACTCCACTGAGTCCCAAGTCACTGCACAGTTTCCAAGAGGCTGAGGATTGCATGTATCAAATGTTTCAGGAGGTGGTCACCCCACTGCCACCGAGGATTCTGAAGGGGAGTGACTGGGTGACAACCCGACGTAATAGGAAGAGGAAACAGGCAGTGCAGGAATCTCATGAAAGTCTGGCACTCACAAACCGGTACTCTGTACTGAATGTGGATGAGAGTGTTGATATCTCAGGGGAGAGCAATGCATAGCCTGTGGATACACAGGGGGCCATGGGGGGGAAACAATGTTCAAAAACAATTGTCATAGGGGATACAACTGTTCGAGGTATAGACAGGCGTTTGTGACCAAAAACATGAATCTCGGATGGTATGTTGCCTCCTTGGTGCAAGGGTTGAAGATGTCACCGAACAGGTACATAAAATTCTAGAGGGGGAAGGGGAGCATCCAGACATTGTGGTCCATGTAGGGACCCATGATATTCGGAGGAAGAGGCCTGAGATGCTCCAGGGAGAATATCAGAAGCTGGGGAAAAAGCTGAAAACTGGTACCTCGAAGGTGGTGATCTCTGGATTACTCCTGGTGCAAGTGAATTTATAAACAGTAGGATAAGGCACATGAATGCTTGGCTGGAGAAGTGCTGTAGAAAGGAGGGCTTCAGGTTCCTGGATCATTGGGATCGGTTCTGGGGCAGGTGGATCCTGTACAAGATGGATGGGTTACATCTGAAGGCTGGGACCAATGTCCTTGCAGGGAGATTATCTATCGCTATAGGGGGGGCGTTTAAACTAATTTTGAGGGGGGATGGGAATGCATACAGTAGTTCAGTTAGAGGAGGGGTAAGACAGGGGACAAGGGGAGGGGTAGGACAGGAGAAAAGTATGGAGCAGGCCAATTCTGTCTTGAAGTTCATGTATGCAAATGCACGTAGTTTGACAACAAAATTGGTGAACTGCAGGCTCAAGTTGATGCAAGGGGATATGATGTGGTTGCACTAACAGAGACCTGGCTCAAGGAAGGGCAGGAATGGGAATTGAAAATGTATGTATTCAGGAGGGATAGAGAAGGGAGAAAAGGAGCGGGGGTAGCAATATTAATTAAGAACTCGGTTATAGCCTTAGAAAGGATCGAGATGAAAGAAGGCCTGAAAACCAAATCTATCTGGTTAGAGATAAGGAACAAAAAAGGATCAGTTACACTGTTAGGGATAGACCACCAAATAGCGGGAAGGAGATAGACGAGCGGATCTGCAAGCAGATTTCAGAAAGATAGAGAGCTAATAGAGTAGTGATATTGGGTGACTTTAATTATCCCGACATCAACTAGCAGAACAGTAGTGTAAAGGGCAAGGAGGGAGAAGAATTCCTGAAATGTGTACAGGACAACTTTCTCAATCAATATGTTTCCAGTCCAAGAAGGAAGGAAGCAGTTCTGGATCTAGTTTTGGCGAATGAGGTGGGGCAAGTAGAGCAGGTTTCTGTAGGTGAGCACCCAGGTACTAGTGATCACAATATCATTAGGTTCAATGTAATTATGGAAAGGGATAGGGGACACTCAAAGGTGAAGACACTCAACTGGAAGAAGGCTAATTTCAGTGAGCTAAAGCGGGACCTAGCCAAGGTAACTGGAAGGAAAGATTGGCAGGTAAAACTGCTAACAATCAGTGGGCAGTCTTCAAGGAAGAGATAATTTGGGCACAGGTTGGAAACATTCCAACAAAGGTAAAATGTAGGGCATCCAAACATCCCTGGATGACTAGGGCAATTGGGGTGAAAATAAAGCAAAAAAAAGGAAGCTTGTGACAAGCACCAGTTCTGACGAAGGGTTGTAGACCCGAAACGTTGACTCTTTTTCCTTTCACCATGGATGCTGCCTGACCTGCTGAGTTTCCCCAGCAACTTTTGTTTTTGTTTCAGATTCCCAGCATCTGTAGTATTTTGTGTTTTGGCATATCATAAGTGTCAGGCCCACAATCCACAATTCAACCAATCAGAATATAGGAAGTGCAGGAGAGAACCAAGAAGGAAAGTTAGAGGGACAAAAAGAATGCATGAGAAACAATTAGCAGATAACATGAAAGGAAATCCTAAGGTATTTTACAAACATATTAAGGGTAAAAGATTGGTCAAGGGAAGGGTGGGGCCAATAAAGGACCAAGGAGGAAATCTTATTGTGGAGGCAGAGGGCATGGCTGATGTACTGAATGAGTACTTTGCCTCTGTCTTCACAAGAGAAGAAGATGCAGCCAATGTCACACTATTGGAGGAGAGTGTAGTAGAAATGGATAAGATAAGCATAACCAGAGAGGAAGTACTAAAAAGGTTGACGGCGCTCAAGGCAGATAAGTCGCCCAGTCCGGATGGGATGCATCCCAGGTTACTAAGGGAAGTACGGGAGCAAATAGCAGAGACTCTGGCCACAATCTTTCAAACTTCCTTGGACACAGGGGTGGTACCAGAGTACTGGAGGGGTGCTAGTGTTACTCCTCTGTACAAAAAGGGGCAGAAGGACAAACCTGGGAACTACAGGCCAGTCAGTCTAACGTCAGTAGTGGGCAAACTTCTAGAATCTATAATCAGGGACAAGATAGATCTTCACTTAGAAAAATATAGGCTAATAAAGGACAGCCAGCATGGATTTGTTAAAGGCAAATCTTGCCTTACAAATCTGATAGAATTTTTCAACGATGTAACACATTGGGTGGATGAGGGCAGCGCAGTTGATGTAGTTTACATGGACTTTCAAAAGGCATTTGACAAAGTGCCGCATGAGAGGCTTATTAGAAAAATAGAGGCCCATGGCGTTAAAGGTACAGTGGTAGCGTGGATCCACAACTGACTGCGAAACAGAAAGCGGAGAGTTGTGAATGGCTGCTTTTCAGACTGGAGGGAAGTGTGCAGTGGTGTCCCCCAGGGATTAGTTTTGGGACCACTGATCATCTAATATACATTAATGATTTGGGTTTAGGGAGTACGGTTTCCAAATTTGCAGAGGATACTAAGTTAGGGAGAATAATAAATAGTGAGGAGGAAAGTAGCCATCTGCAAGAGGATATAGATAAAATGGTAAAGTGGGCAGACACATGGCAAATGAAGTTTAATGCAGAGAAGTGTGAGGTGATACATTTTGGGAGAAGAAATGAGGGGAGGCAATATAGGCTAGATAATACAATTTTAAGGGGTGTGAAGGAACAGAGAGACCTGGAGATTTGTGTTAGTGACTCTTTGAAAGTGGCAGGACAGGTAGACAAAGCCGTTAAGAAGGCATATGGACTACTAGGCTTTATGAATAGGGGTATAGAATACAAAAGTCAGGAAGTGCTGATTAACCTCTATAAGACTTTAGTTAGGCCTCAGCTGGAGTACTGTGTACAATTCTGGTCACCACACTTTAGGAAGGATATTAAGGCATTGGAAAGGTTGCAGAGGAGATTTACTAGGATGGTATCAGGAATGAGGGACTTCAGCTACGAGGAAAGGCTAGATAGGCTAGGCTTATTCTCTCGAGAACAAAGAAGATTGAGAGGAGACCTAATAGAGGTTTATAAGATTATGAGAGGTTTCGACAGGGTGAATAGGGAAAGACTGTTTCCATTGGTTGGTGAATCAGTGGCTCGTGGTCACAGATTTAAAATAGTTTCAAAATAAAGCAGAGGGGAGCTGAGGAGAAATTTTTTCACTCAGCGGGTTGTTTGAATCTGGAATGCATTGCCTGAAAAGGTGATGGAGGCGTATTCCATTACAGCTTTTAAAAGGGAATTAGATCTTTATTTAGGAAGAGCAGGTCTGTTAGGTTATGGGGAGAAAGCTGGGCAGTGGGATTGAGTTGCTCTGTTCAAAGAGCTGGCACAGACTAGATGGGCCGAATGGCCTCCTTTTGTGCCATATAATTCTATGATTGCTACATCTTTCCATTTTCAAACCACCTGATGAAGTATCGGATCGACCAAGGTTTTGCACACAGTTTTCCCCACCTCACCCCTCCTCAGCTAGTTGTGCATAGCAATGTCCCACAAACAGCCATGTAGTGAGTGACCAATTTTATAAATGGGACTTTGTTCATCTACAAAATACGCAGCAAAAACACGTTACGGTGTTATCAATGACACGATAATGCAAGGATTATTGTTATTATAAACTCGCACCCTCCCCCTAACGTCAAGTTACACGAGAATTGGTAGGTGAATTGTGAACAAAAGTATCTCAACTTTTCTCTCTTCCCTGCACGTCCACCTCAAGCCAACGTTGTATGATGTACATGCCAACAATATGTAGTGCATCAGATAGGGGACAGGATGGTCCACAGTACAATATCCACAGGTTTTGTGGATGGAAGCTCTGTTGAGAATCATTTCTTCCAGCAATGTGTCGCCTCCACTCTGTTTTGACTCCTTTTACTTTCTTCCTTCTACGGGTTCATGGTGCCAGGCATCCTCCAGGACTTCCATCTGGAACACGATCTCCTTGGTGCTGAACTGGCAATGGAATGTCAGAATCAAACCCACCCTCTGTGACGACCTTAGTAGTCCAGTTCCTGAGCCTTGAAGTACAGTGTTGTACTGAAGTACAGTACAACACTGTACTTCAAGGCACTGCTGATGACACCACAGCCAGACTGGATTATCAGCAGGACTTGGAAGGGCAGATCAGTCACTGGGGCAGGGAGTCATCCACTCAGGTCCTGTTAACCCTGCAAGTCAAAGCCCTGATGGTTAGAGTGGCCCTAACTGGACAAGCTGGTTAGACTCCAGCAGTTACCCCAATGTACACTCTGGGGTCTCCAAGCCTAAGACGCTCTTGCCAACCTGCGCCTAATGCTCTGTGGAATTAGTTATGCAGGATACGTTCCTCCAGGGAGAGTGCACATTCCATTCCAACAATCTATCTCTGGGATTTCCATGTGTAGGTGGGATGCATGAAACGCTTAGTTTGGTTTCGATACTTCTGGATCAGACATCAAACTGACCCCCCAAAAATAACACAGGTGCCTATTGTAGCCTGGGCTTGATTCCATACATTTCGTACAGCAGCTTTCATGTCAGGGGAACGTCACAAAGCACTTCATAAGATTTACTGAAGTAATTGTGTATTATGTAGAGTGGTACTAATTCAGCCAGGCTGTCACAAGTGCCAGGCCTTTCAGAGCAACAATAACTTGTACTTATGGTCAAGGTGCTTTATGTGGTTGGAGGTGGAACTCAGAGCAAGGTAGTACAGTCAAGAAAAGGGATTTTAGAGGAAAGGAAAGTGAGTCAGCGTTTTAGGTCTACAATCCTTTGTCAAAACTGGGGCATGTTGGGGAGGAGAAACTTTTAAGGACTAACAGAGTGGGGGAAGCAGGGCAAGGAAGACAAATGGGGAAGAGGTCATGGGATAAGAGGCGTTAATAATGCAAAACAAAGGGGGATTACAACTAATCAGACAGACCAGAAAGAAAATGTGTGTAATAATGTGGTAAGAGTGACAGAAGAGAGGGAGGTGGGTGGTAAACTGTTATGCTCTGAAATTATTGAAATCAATATTGAGCCCAGAGGGCTGTAAAGAACCTATCAGATAGATGAGGTGCTATTCCTCGAGCTTGCGCTATGGTTCATTGGAACAGCGGAGGAGACCATCAGAATCCTACGCTTGTGGATGGACCATCAGAATGCTCCGATTTCCAGTAGTTGCATTTAATGTGAATTGATGGTATATATTGTGGGTGAACCACAGCAGCTAACTGCACATAACAGTGCCCAACAAACCGTTGTGGATTGAGTGAACAATTTATTTATTTGGAGGGATTATTATCCTTAGAAAGCGATTTGTCAATTAACTAACAATCGGGTTTCTACTTACTACTAAGTAAACAGAGGTGTGTGGACTAAGGAAATTTGCCTAAGGTTTCTCCCTGCACGGGAATTGCATTCCTGCTTGCTTGAAAAAAAAATCTCTTAAAAAAACACAAAAGTTTAGTAACCTGTGAATCTTCGCAGAAGATTGGTGCAGGTCTCGGCCACTACCTCATCATCGTACCTCTCCATGATGATGGCCTCCTCGCCGCAGATCCAGCCACTCAGCACGTGGCCATACCGCTCGGGTGGGTAGAGCACATCGAAGCTGCAGATCTTCTTGTACCACAGCTCCTCAGAGTAGGTCAGGCTCTCAGTCTCCGCGTCATCCTCCCAGACAAACTGGATGCTGTTGCACTCGGGGCTCCAGAAGGGCTCCTCGAACTCCAGGAAGATCTTGTCGGTGGTGTTGATTCCCAACATCTGCACAGCCGACACCTTCTCATGGGGCAGGCTTGGTCGGAACATGGTCTCGTGATACTTCTTCAGCACCCCGAGTGACATGGTCACAATGACGTGGTCAGCCAGTATGACCTCGCAGTCCTCGCACTCCACTGATACCTGATAGCTTTCCTCCTCCTTCTCATCCTCTTGCCCATCGCGGTTGTGGTCTGGGAAGGAGCTGCGTACACAGTGGATCTCCTTGCTGACCGACTGGTTCCAGCGCACGCACTTCACTGGTTTGTGCAGCTGGAGGATCGACTCAGGAATGTCACGAGCCAGGATCTCAACGATGTTCATGAAACCGCTGGGGATGACATGGTGAGCACCGGGGATCTCAGTCCACTCACCAAACTCACTGAGGGACACCTCGTCCATACTGTGGCAACTGCTCTCACAGCTCTCCACCTGCCAATGTGGGAAGGGAGGCAGGGTTAGATCTGAAATGGGAACACGGTCCCCCCACATCCAAAAGTGTAGCGACTATATTTTGGTGATGAAAGACAGTAGCCAGTTTGACCCAGCAATGGCCCACAAATAGCCATAGAGTGGGTCGGCTATTTTATTTGAGGGATTGTTGGCCAGATACTGGAAGAAACGTTCTTTTTTCAAATAGTACCATGGGATCTTCAGCGTCCACCTGAACAGCCAGATGGGACCTCGGATTAATGTTTCATCCGAAGGACATCACCTCCGACAATAACAGTGTCATTGTAGGACTATTTGATTCCAAATCCCAATGTGAGGTTTGAAGTTCTGACTCAGAGACAAGAACAGAACAAACCAGGATGACACAAAGGCACTGCAGTTAAGAACGTTTCTCCCAGTATTGTTGTCTCCTGTTTCTTCTAGCCAACAATCCCCAAAATAAAATTGATCAGACACTTCAATACGTGTGTGGGACATGGTCGTGTGCAAACTGGCTGCCGCATTTGGCCTATAAATACACGGTCACTGCACTTCACAGGAAAATCCTATGAAATGCTTTGAGACATTTCAACAACATGTTAAGCGCAGTATCCAATACCAGGATTATTATAATTAATACTATTATTAAACACAAACAAGACCAGCACCTGTGTCAAGACACCCAAGATGACCAAATTAATGGTGATAAAGCCGCATTTAGCCTCAGGGGTCTACTACAGTAAAACCTCGATAATCCAACATTCCAAAATCCAGCAACTCCCTAAAAGCGCAAGATTTCTAAATACATACAGGATTAGATTTTTTTTCCCCGATGTCCTCAAACCTCCCGAAGTTTGGAACAGCTGCTTCTGAAAGAGAGATGTTTATTTGGAGAAGATCGGTTTGAGCGGTTATGGAGAGAGAGCTGGGGAGTGGGATTGAGTTGCTCTTTGAAAATAGCAGGCACAGACTCAATGGGCCAAATGGCCTCCTTTTGTGCCATAAGTTTCTATGATTCTAGTTCCCGGCTTGGCTGCTCTGTCATCCAGCGCTGTGGGTGGAGCTCGGGTATTTTTTGGCTTCACTGCTATGTTTACAGCTCATGTGGTGTATGGGGCAGGACTTCCCCAGCCATTTCTAAGCATTTCTAAATACTGGCAAACTCCCAAATCAGGAACGTGAGTGGGCCCAATCGGGCCGGATTTATCAAGATTTTACTGCACCTGGAGATAAGAGTTAAATGAAGCGCTTTGAAGTAACTCTCTTACCTTCAAGTGCTGCTGGAGCATCGCCAGCTTCAGCCTCTTAGTGCTTTCTGAGTCATCAGGATCAGCCTTGAGACGATTCCGCACCACATTCCGTGTAAATACACCAACACTGTTTTGGCTTTCTGCTCCAACCGGCTTGCCATGTTGGAAAAACTCCTGTGTCAGGTCGTAGACCTATGGAGCAAAAATGTTGGGAAGTCCTAAAGACTGCAAAGGCAGTAGGGTGGACGATAAGTACTGTAAAAGTCCCATTGAGGTGACACACTACAAATGCAGATTAAATTAAGAACTTGAAGAAATACAGTACAATTGACATTTATACAGCACCTTCCATGTCTGGAGGATGTCTCTAAGCAACTTGACACTGCCGGCTGAGCCCCTGAGCTGGGGATGGGATGTGGGGTGGTGGGTGTAGAGGGGAGAAAAGACAGAAAGCGTGGTCAAAGAGGTACGTCTCAAGACGAGCCTCGAACAAGGAGAGGAAGCAAGTTGGATGGACTTCAACAACAACAAATTACATTTGTAAAGCGCTTTCAAATTGGGAGGACATCCCCAAGGCAATCAGGGATTTGAACCCGAGCCGAGGTTTAGGATCAGGAGGGCTGGAGTTTAGGGTGGGTAGGGCTAGGTAGGTGACCGAAGATGCGGTCAAGGAGGAGGGTCTTGAGACGTGTCTTGAAGGAGGCAAGGGAGTGGGTGAGACGATGGGACTGTAGGATGAAGGATTCCAGAGGGTGGTGGCACAGAGGCTGTCAGCCTGACTGATTTCCATCCCTTCAAAACCCCAGGATGATATTTTGAAAAGATTAGATCTTTGAAAAGGTTTGGGTTCTGAAATAGTAAAAGTGGTTTGGTGCACCCCACCAAAGTGGTAATATGGTCTAACCTCGTTATATACGTCCCTGAATTCTTCAACCAAATCCTTGGGCACTCTCTTGCCGCTGCTAGTGTAGTAATGGGCCACCCCATTCTTCGAGTAGAGGCTAATTCGGCCAATACTTCCTTCTCCATCAGTAGTTTCTTCAAGGAGACCATGATCTTCTGCTAGCTGGTAAACTGGGTTCCCATGTGCACCATGTATCCAGGTAGCTCCAAGCTCAAATGTAGCACAGCCTGAGAGAGAGAGAGAGAGAGAGAGAGAGAGAGAGAGAGAATAGAGGAGGAATAGAGAAAAAGGAAGGAAGGGAGGGAGGGAGGAAGGGAGGAAGGAAGGAAGTGGACAAGAGAGGGGGGATAAAAATACATTTATAATACAATTTACATTGATTACACAACAACAACTTGTTTTTATAAAGTGCCTCTAATGCAGGGCAACATCCCACAGTGGTGGAGCACAACTCTAAGCCGGGAGAGAAGTGGGAGGTGGTCATTGGCATGGACAAAGAGGAAAGTCTCAGAGCGTGACCTGAAGATGGGGACTAACCGCGCAAGAAAAAAGTTTTAAAATGCGGAGAAGGCAAAGGAAAAGGTATCAGAGAAGATATCTCTGGTAGTAGAATTAGCATCAGTGCAGCCACAATGGGCCAAATTATGTCCTTCTGTGCTGTAAAGATTTTATGGTTCCGTTTACATACAGTAAACTCCTAATAACTCATCTCTCCAATGTGAAAGGGCTCAGTGATGAGTTATCCAAAGTGGCGAGTTAGGCATATGTGTATAAATACATAAATAATGTGGCCAGGATATTCCCAGCATGTTAAGTTCTCAGAAGTTTACTATAATAATTCCTACATTTGATTCAGTGCCTTACCACATTTTCGAGATACCTCAAAGTACTTCACGGGACTTTCACTGCAAAGTGCAGTGACCGATCACTCCGCATGTAAGTCCGGCAGCAAATCAGTTCAGAGCAATGCCCCACCAACAAGGTGAGTAAACTACCAACTCATCCAGGAATTAATGCAAAAGATGCCTGTCCTTAAACCAAGGTCCCACCTGTCTGTTCAGATGGACAGTAAAGCTCCCACAGCCCTTTTTGAAATGAGAAGAGAGTTTCTCTCTCTTGGTGTCCTGACCAGCAATACCCAGGATTGTCAATTGAAATCATGGTTGATGTTAGACATTGTTGTGTGCAAAATGGTTGCAACATCTACCACAGAATAGTTCACTATACATGACAGTGTATCCAGTGCAGTGTTTGAGATGTCTCAATGCCATGATAAAGTGCTATATTAAGTGCACCCATTGTTATTATTACAGTAAAAGCCCGTTTATCCGGCACCCTCGGGTCCTGGCCAATGCCGGTTAAACTGCATGCCTGATATTCAGGCAGCAAGCTGCCGAAAACCCAACACAAAAAAATTTACTTTTTTTTAAACATACCATATTAATAATAGACTAAATAATAAGAGAATATTGTATGGATACTTACCAATAAAGCAATAAATATTGATTACAGTCTATAAACACAGCACACAATCACAAAACAAACTTCTACAATGGTGCACGGAAGAGTTGTTTCTTCTTAAAGGGGCAATGTCAGTTTTTCCTCATTTTTTTTCTATTTTTCTCTCCCTCCTTCCCTCTCTCTTTCACAAAGACACTCAGTCAGTCTGGCATCTCAGTGGTTCGAAACCCAACCCTCCTCCACTCCTTTCATTTTCCATCTAAATTAATCAACTCACCCCCTCTCTCTCTCTCTCTCTCTCTCTCTCCCCTCCCCCACCTCTTCTCCCCTCTCCTCTCTTTCTCCCCACCACTCTTTCCCTCTCTCCCCCCCATCCCACCCTCTCTCTCCTTCTCCCACCCCCCACCCACCACCACCAAAACAGTGTATAAACTCACGATACCGTCCGGCTACACGGGCAATGTAGGAGCTGTCAGAGCGAGAGGGAAAGAAACAAAGGGGAAGAGATAAAAAGAGAGAGGGAGAGATAGAGAGGAAGGAAGGAGAGGAAGAGAGAGAAAGGAGAGGAAAAACAGTGCCCCAGATGAAAAACTGGAAGTGCCACTACTGGCAGCATTCAGAACTAATCGTACTATACTCTCATGCAACAATCGACTCATTAAATGTGCCACCACGATTGTACCAGATAAGATCTGGTTATTCAATGGAGAACTTTTTTTTGAGGTGCCAGTTATACGGAAGTTACGGTTGATCAGGTAACGGATAAACAGGCTTTACTGTATTACTGTTTCAGTGTTCAGGGCACCTCATACCCCAGAGACTCTTGAAGGAGAAGGAAAGAAGGTAGAGATGACAATTTATGCTGCCAAAACTGACTGACCAAGTTTGACGCTTTGCACTCTTCCTCCGATTCGCTCAGAAGCTTCTAGAATTGTGATGTGGGAAAAGCCATTCTCCAGAAGTTGTTTAGCAGCAGATAGACCAGCGAGCCCAGCGCCAATAATTACTATTCGAGGTTGTCGTCTTCTCTGTGAGCCACAACTGAGAGGATCATCAGCACCGTCTGAAGATACTTCACAACTTTGCATACCGTCCAAGCTCTCCTTCTAAGGAAACTGCAAAAAGAGGGATTGAGCAGAATTGTCAGTATAAATAGCAGTCCTTTAGCATAGCATAGTGGTTAGCGCCCTCACGTCGCAAGCAAGAGGACCCAGGTTCGATTCCCAGACTGGACAAAAACTTAGGCAAATTTCCTTACTCCATATGCCTCTGTTTATCTAGCAGTGTAGAAAATCCACTTGTTAGTCAATTAGCGGATTGCTTTCCGGGGGTAACAATCCTTCCTAAATAAATAAATAATTTGGTCGCTCAATCCCTGACTGTTTGTGGGGCACCTCCGTGCACAAATGGCTACCACGTATCGCCAACAAAATATACAATCAATTCACTTTACAATACATTCTATGAATTGCTTTGTGACGTCATAACAACATGATAAGCCCCATATCAAATGCAAGGATTATTATTATTTTTAGTACTATTATTATATTGATAGTGATACCAAAGATATCCAACCAAGAGATGTTACTTGGCATTTTACTCATCCAGCAGGAAAAGAGCTCAGTTACTGTACAGAGAGAATTATTTTAACTCTGCTCCACCTCCAAGACGAAACAGTGAGGTGGAAGTGGTTCTAGACATGGGAAGAGACCGCATGGGAAGAGGGCTTCAGCCAATAATGACCTGTTGCCACTCACCCTGGAGGGACAGGCGGCTTCATTGCCAATTAACCTCAACGAATCGAGTCAAGTCTCTGTGACGGTCTCACTGTACAAATGTAATTTTGTTGTTGTTGTCCAGTTCCTAAGCCAGGCAGGTCCGTAATACTCCGTGGCACTGCTCCTGAGAGCCCCACCAGCCTGACTCACCAGCATGAGTTTTTATTGGTAGTTAAAGCAGCAGGAAGTTTGCCTGGCAGTGCTCACGATGGCAAGCTATATGGCTGTGGTTGGTTAATCACTCAATCCACCACTGATGTGCACAATTGGCTGCCACATTTCACCCACAAATACTGTATACTTCACAACATACTTTACAGAATATTCTGTGAAGTGCTTTGAGACATCTCAATGACACGAAAAGGCGCTATATCAAATGCAAGTATTATTATGAAACTACAGGAATGCACTATCCAAAGTACTTAAGCCTTAGACAACCTGGACCTCCTTTTCAGAAATAGGTAAACAGTAACAAAAGGAACTAGACAGATTTATAGGACTCTAACAGTAACAGCAAAGGTGGACAAGACCTTGTGAATACAAATAGAGTCCTTGGTTTCATGTCCAGAGCAACAGCATATAGGAGCTGGTATGTAAGGTTACATTTTCATGCAACCTTGGTTAGACCACATAATAATAATCCTTGCATTTAATATGGCACTTGTCATATCTTATCGACATCTCAAAGTGCCTCACAGAATACACTGTAAAGTGAATTGTCTGTATATTTGTGAGCGAAAGCGGCAGCCAATTGCACACAGCAATGTCCTACAAACAGTCGTGGATTGGAATGACCAATTTTTATTATTGTGGTTTTTTTTGGATGGATTATTATTAGGCATGTGGAGTAAGGAAACTTGCCCAAGGTTTCTGCCTGGATTCAAACACATGTCTCATGCTTGTAACCATTGCTCTATTATTGCTCTAACCATTGAGCTACAGGAGCTCCACATGTGGAATTCTATATGCAGTTCTGGTCACTATGTTACAGGAAGGATATTGCAGCATTGGACAAAGCACGCCTTAGATTTATAAAGATGTTACCAGGTTATGAGGGAACACAGCTGAAAATAAGTATTGCACAGGTTCGAGCTTTCTGTCTGGTGATAAGACAACTGGGAAAGGAATCAGTGGATGGGTTCAAAATTATGAAAAGATTCATAAGGTGAATATTGTATTTTCACCTTTTGGTAAGTTTAAAATTAGAGGGTATAAATATAATCGAGGTAGCAGTAGATCTAAAAGGGCGTTTACATGGAATTTCTTCAAGCATAGAATATGGAATGATTGCCGGAAGCTGTGGTTGAAGCAAATAGAAAATTTGTTGTATATACAAGGGATAAGGGGACAGATTTTTGGTAGGGTCAGCCAGGTGTCTGACAAATGTGGAAACAGTTTGATGTTTACCATCAAGCTTAAGAGTAACAAAATCAGACTGAGAATTCCATGCATCCCACCTACACACGGAAATTCCAGAGATTGATTGTTGGAATGGAATGTGCACTCCCTCTGGAGTGTGGGATACATTGACTCTGGGATACATCCTGTTTGCCTGATTCCAGAAAGCAGGTTGGCAAGAGCCGACGCTTGGGGACACCAGAGTGTGCGTTGGGGTACTGAAGGATGGCCAAACACGTGGTCAAAGTGGAAGAATCTGTGGTGAACCTTGAAGGAGGCAAGGGAAGGGGCAAAACAAGTGGTGAATCTGGTAGTTCCAGAGCAAGGGAGCAGATACTCTCTAAGGCCAACCACTGATGATGGGGCATATGTGCCCGGGACTTGAAGCCAGCCAATGCTGAGTGGAGGGAACAACAACAGTAACAACTTGCACTTATATAGCACCCTCAGGTGGCATCTCAGAACATTTAAGAACAGCAAAGCCCGACGCCGAGCCAGGGGGAGGGGGGCGGTGACTGTAAGCATAGTCAAAGAGATAGGTTTTCAGGCACAACCTGAAGATGGGAAAAGAGGGGACGAGGCAAAGAGGATGAGGGAGGGAGGGAGTTCAAAAGTTTCGGCACATAATGGCTGAAAGCATGGCCATCCATTGTGGAGCAGAGGATTCAAGGGACAAGGAGGAGGCCGCAAGTACTTTGTGAGGTAAGGAGAGAGGAGATTAGAGAGATAGGGGGTGAAAAGGAATGCAGGTTATTTAAACACTATAAGTTGATCTGCTCTGTGACACGGAGCTCGTCAAGATCGCGGCGATAAGCTTGTGGAGGCTTGTGCTGGAACATCTACACTATCTAAAGAGAGTAAATTGCTCGCTCAGTGTTCTGGCCAACAATTCCCCAGATAAAACTTGTCATTCACTGGGCATCCTCCGCCGGGCCCATTGTGGCACCAGGCGTTGGGTGTCCCTGAGCAGCCACCCCAACTGTCCCATCATCCACTCTCTCCGCCCAAACCGCCTCCTCAAGGCAAACACTACTTCCCCCTCTGTCTTACGTACCCTCCCCACTTCCCCTCCCTACTCTCTCCCCACACCCACCTCTCCCACACACCCTCAGATCCTCTCCGCACCACTCTCTCCTCCCCCATCCAGCGAACCCATCCGTACTGGCCTCCAGGAACGTCCGTTCCATTTCCAACAAAGCCCTCACTATCTATGACCTCATCCTGGATGAGAACATTGATATTCTTGGGCTTATGGAAACCCGGCTTTCCCCCAATGACACCGTGCCTCTAGTCGAGGCCTCCCCTCCAGGCTACACCTTCCACCACACCCCCACCCCAACCAATGCGGCGGCGGAGTCGCCATTATCTTCAACTCCTCCCTTGGCCTCTCCCCCTATTCCTCCGCTGTTTCCCCTTCTTCAAGCACCTCATGCTCTACCATCCTTCTCTTTCCTTAAAAATCCTTCTACTCTATCGTTCTCCTAAACCCCCTGGCTCTTTCCTCTCCCATATCTCCACTCTCCTCTCCTCCCTGTCCCTCTGCTCTGAACATCTGCTCATCATCGGCAACTTCAACCTTCACCTAAACTCCACCTGCACCACCTCCTCCGATTTCTCCGCCCTCCTCTCCTCCCTAAACCTCACCCTCAACATTAACTCTTCAACCCACAACCGTAACTCTTGACCTCATTATCACCCATGGCCTTGACATCTCTGAACTCAGCATTTCGGATAAGGCCATCTCGGACCACTTTTTTCTCTCCTTCTCCTCTTCCATCCCTCTCTCCTTCACCAAGCCCTCACTGGTACCTTTCTGCCCTTGGAAAAGTCTCCCCCTGAGACCCTCACAGAGGCCCTCACATCCTCTGACCTCCTACCCCTCTGGTCTTCCACCCACAGTGATCCTGAAGCAGCTGTCCAGCTGCTCCACAATCGCCTCTCCTCCACTTTCAACTCTCTTGTCCCCCTTAATTCCAGGTCTATCTCGAAACCCACCCACTCCCCCTGGTACAACACTGATCTCCGTTCCCTGAAAACCCAAACCCGGCTGCTCGAGTGCAGGTGGCAGAAAACCGGCCTTACCGTTCACCACCAACTGTGGCTCAAGCATCTCCACAGCTACCGCCGTTCTTTGTGTTGAGCAAAAACGGCTTACTATTCCAACATTATCCTGGAGGCAAACAACAATCCCAAAGTCTTCTTTTCCACCACCCACCACTCCTCTGCGCACCCCCTCAGGCCTCCTCAACCTTCACTTCAAATGCGAAGTGCGAGGAGGTCATGGATTTCTTTTCCTCAAAAATTCAAACTATCTGCCAGGCAGCATCATCCTCCTGCCTCCATCCAATCACCCTCACCCTCCCCGTCATCAGCTTCTACCTCGACCCCTTTTCTACACTCCTTCTCCGCAGTCTCTCTTTCCTCCCTCTCACGCACTCTCACCTCCTTGAAGCCAACCACCTGCTGCCTCGACCCTATCCCCACCAACCTACTGCTCACCCAGTTCCCCCTCCTCTGCCCATTGCTGGCTGATATCATCAACCAGTCCCTCTCCACTGGATCAGTCCCTGCCCTCTTCAAAACTGCTGCTATCACCCACCTCCTTATGAAACACTCACTAGATCCCTCAAAACCTAGCCACTACCGCCCTATTTCTAACCTGCCCTTCCTTTCAAAAGCACTGGAACGCATTGTTGCCAACCAACTCCGCGCCCACCTCTCTTCCCATTCCCTCTTCGAACCCCTCCAGTCCAATTTCCACCCTGCCCACAGTACAGAGACTGCGCTTGTGAAAGTCACAAACGATGTTGCAGCTGAATATTGACAAGACAGAGGCCATACTCTCTGGCTCTCATCAACGTCTCCATTCACATGGCTCTCACCTCCTCCACCTTCCCGGTCTCCCCCTGAAACTCTCCGAAACTGTGCGCAACTTTGGCGTCAGGTTCGACCCCCAACTGTCCTTCCACCCCCACATCCGGTCCCTCACCAGCACCGCCTTCTTCCACCTCCGACGGATTGCCTGTCTACAGCAATACCTCACCCCAAAAGCCGCTGAAACTCTGGTCCATGCCTTCGTCACCTCACGGCTGAACTATTAAAATGCCCTCCTCGCCGGTCTCTCCTCCACCACAATCCATAAAATCTAACTCATCCAAAACTCTGCCGCCCACATACTCACCCGCACCAAACTTCGCTCCCCCGTTACCCCAGTCCTTGCCAGACTTCACTGGCTCCCTATCCCCGAGAGGATCAACTTCAAGATCCTCACCCTTGTTTTCAAATCCCTTCACTCCTCTGCACCCTCCTACCTCTCTGACCTCCTCTCTCCTCAAACCAGCTCCCATTGCTTTCACTCCACTGGGTCTGGCCTCCTCCATGTCCCCCAAATCCTCCGCTACACCCTCAGCGGCCAGGCCTTCAGCCACTATGCCCTGAGGCTCTGGAATTCCCTCCCTCACTACCTTCGTCTTGCCCCCTCTTTTCTCAGTTTCAAGTCCCAGCTGAAGACCTTTCTCTTCGACCGCGCCTTTGATCACCTTTCTAACCCTGCCCCTGGCTCGGTGCCAGGATGCGCTATTGTGAAGCGCTCTGAGACGCCGTCCGACGTGGAGGGCGCTATATAAATCGAAGTTGTTGTTGTCACAATCATTCACAAAACAACAACAAAATATTACATTTATAGAGCGTCTTTCACATCGGGAGGAGAAAAACACAAGTTACTACACTTTACAGAGAAAGTCATTTTATCAATATCATTTACCCAATTGGCATCAGCGCCTTGGGACATTCTCCCGACGTGAAAGGCGCTATATAAATGTAATTTTGATTGATTGATTAATTAGGAATGTGTGACCAGGAAGGGCAGGCGAGGACATTGACTCATTTAAGAAACAGAGAAGGAGTATAATCTAGGTCCGTTTCCACTTGTATTCTGTATATGTTAGCAGAAGATGAGTGATTAAACAAAAATGTATCTGCTTACAGTGGTGCATTCCAATCGCATTCGCCCTCCCTCCCCTTACAAGCTACTCACTGCATAAGGATAATGATTCATGCCAACAGTACTCACAGACAAGCTATTTTTTGCTGGTTATTCTAAATATATTAATTGTACCAATAAATAATAGTTTAATTATAATATTCTCAGCATCACCTAATCATAGAATCATAGAATTTTACGGCACAAAAGGAAGGCATTCGGCCCATCTAGTCTGTGCCGGCTCTTTGAAAAGAGCAACTCAATCCCACTGCCCAGCTCTCTCCCCATAACCTAACAGACCTATTCTCTCTATATAAAGATCTAATTCTCTTTTAAATAAAAACCTGTTATCGAATCGGCCTCCAACACCTTTTCAGGCAATGCATTCCAGATTCGAACAAACCGCTGAGTGAAAAAATTTCTCCTCAGCTCCCCTCTGCTTCATTTTGAAAATATATTAAATCTGTGACCACAAGTCACAGATTTGTCCACCAGTGGAAACAGTTTTTCCTTGTTCACCCTGTCAAATCCCCTCATGATTTTATAAACCTCTATCAGGTCTCCTCCCAACCTTCTCTGTTCTAAAGAGAATAAACCTAGCCTATCTAGCCTTTCCTCATAACTGAAGTCCTTCTATCCTGGTACCATTCTAGTAAACCTTCTTTGCTGCCTTTCCAATGCCTTAACATCCTTGCTATAGTGTGGTATCCAGAATTGAACACAGTACTCCAGCTGAGGCCTAACCAAAGTTTTATAGAGGTTAGTCAGCACTTCCTGTAGAGTATTTTGTACTCTATACCCCTATTTATAAAGCCTAGTATCCCATATGCTTCCTTAACAGCTTTATCTACCTGTCCTGCCACCTTCAAAGAGTCACTAACACAAATCCCCAAGTCTCTCTGTTCCCTCATACCCCTTAAAGTTGTACTACCTAGCCTATATTGCCTCACCTCATTTCTTCTCCCAAAATGTATCACCTCACACTTCTCTGCATTAAACTTAATCTGCCATGTGTCTGTCCACTTTACCAGACACATAAAGTGGGCATATCTTCTTGCAGATGGTTACTATCCTCTTCACTATTTACTATTCTCCCTAACTTAGTATCATCTGCAAACTTGGAAACTGTGCTCCCTGCACCTAAGTCCAGATCATTAATATATTTTAAAAAGAGCAGTGGTCCCCAAACCAATCCCTGGGGAACGCCACTGCACACTTCCCTCCTGTCTGAAAAACAGCCGCTCATCACAACTCTCTGCTTTCTGTCTCGCAGCCAGTTGTGGATCCACGCTACCACTGTCCCTTTAACGCCATGGGCCTCTACTTTCCTAATAGGCCTCTCATGTGGCACTTTGTCAAATACCTTTTGAAAGTCCATGTAAATTACATCAACTGTACTACCCTCGTCCACCCATTCCGTTACTTCATCGAAAAATTCTATCAGATTTGGAAGGCAAGATTTGCCTTTAACAAATCCATGCTGGCTGTCCTTTATTAGCTTATATCTTTCTAAGTGAAGATCTATCTTGTCCCTGATTATAGACTCTAAAAGTTTGCCCAATTCCAACGTTAAACTGACTGGCCTGTAGTTCCCAGGTTTGTCCTTCTGCCCCTTTTTATACAGGGGCAGAATCTACACCTAATAGAATTTGTTGATGAAGATAGTGGATGCAGGTAGTGCAGTGGATGTAATTTATTTGGATTTTCGAAAGGCATTGACGAAGTACCATATAAGAGACTTATGAACAAAATAGAAGCCCACAGTATTAAAGGGACTGTGGCAATATGGATCCAGAACTGGCTAAGAGACAGAAAGCAGAGAGTGGTAGTAAACGGTTGCTTTTCTGATGGGAGGGGTGTAGTGCTGTCCTTCAATGTCCTCCTGACATGAAAGGTGCTGAAAAATGAAATTTTGTTGTTGTTGATAAATGATCTGGACCTGGATATAGGGAGCACAATTTCCAAATTTGCAAATGATACTAAGTTAGGAAAAGTATTAAATGGTGAGGAGGATAGCACCAGACTCCAAGAAAACCTAGACGGATTGGGGAAATGGGCAGAAACATGGAAGATTAAGTTTAATTTGGAGAAAAGCAAAGTGTTGCATTTTGGTAGGAAGAATAAAGAGAAGCAGTATAAGCTAGATGGTACAATTTTAAAGGGGGTAAATGAAAAGCGAGACCTGGGGTCCATATAAACAAATCTCTGAAGGTGGCACGACAGATAGATAAAGCTGTTAAAAAAGCATACAGGATAGTAAGATTTATAAATTGGGACACAGAATGCAAAAGTCAGGAGGTTATGATGAATATTTATAAAATGTTGGTTAGGCCTCAGTTGACGTACTGTGTTCCGATCTGGGCACCACACTTTAGGAAAGATGTTAAAGCATTGGAGAGGGTTCAAAGGAGATTTACCAGGATGGTACTCAGAATGAAGAACCTTAGTTATGAGGAGAGGTTAGCGAAACTAGGATTATTCTCCCTAGAACAGAGAAGATTAAGAGGGGATTTAATAGAGTTTTTCAAATCACGAGGGGATTTGATAGGTTGAACTTGGAAAAACTGTTTCCACTGGCATGTGGGTCAGTAACCTGAGGACACTGATTTAAAATAGTTGTTAAAAGAAACAGAAGGGAGGTTAGGAAAAAAATATTTCACCCGGCGAGTTTTTCAGATCTGGAATGCATTACCTGAAAGAGTAGTGGAAGCTGATTCAATAACAACTTTTAAGAGAGACACAGATGGATATTTGGGGAGGACAAGATTGCAGAGCTATTGGGAGAAAGCGGGTCAGTGGGATCGAGTTGGACAGCTCTTTTTGGAGCCGGTGCATACACAGTGCACCAAATGGCCTCCTTCTGTGCTGTATGATTCTATGATTTGATACAGCGCCTTATCTCATAGCTGAGACATCTCATCATATTTTGTAGGTGAATGAAGCAGTACATTTGTATACAGCAATGTCCTACAAACAGCCATGAAGTGAGTGACCAATTTTATTTGAGGGATTTCACCCACAAATATACAGTCAATTCACTTTACAGTATATCCTGTGAAACTCTTTGAGACATCTCAAAGACTTGATAAAGCGCAATGTTAAATGCAAGGATTATTATTATTATTGTTGGTCAGGACACCAGGAAAGAGAAACTGTTCTCTTTTCAAACAGTGCCATAGGATCTTTAACAATCACCTGAACAGGTAGATGGGATTCCGGTTTAACACCTTATTTGAAGGAAACCATCTCTGACAGCTCACCCCCACGGTACTGCACTGACTGGAGTGTCAGTCCAGACCAGTGAGTTCAAAGTCCCCAATAAATAGGATTTAAATTGCATCATAAATATCGATTATTTAAAGTCAATCTACTTTTAATAAAAGACATCTGACAAACTGACATTTACAGCATTACATTCATGCAAGGCATTTCACAGGAGGAATGGAAGCAAATCAATGATAACACACAGTGGAGGGATTTTTAATTAATTCCCAACAGTGAAGCACTTGGCAACCCTATAATAATAATCCTTTCATTTGATACAGTGTCTTATCATATTTTCGAGACATCTCAAAGCGCTTCACAGAACATACTTTGAAATGAATTAACTGTATATTCTGTGGGGGAAGCACAGCAGCCAATTGCATGAAGCAGTGTCCCACAAACAGTCATGAATTGAGTGACCAAGTTTTTAAAATTAGTTTTGAAGGGATTATTATCCCTGGAAAAGTGATCCGCCAATTGACTAACAACCGGGTTCCTACTTACTGCTGGGTAAACAGAGCCAGGCAGGCACGATGGGCCAAATGGCCTCCTTCTGTGCTGTAAGATTCTATGATTTTTATCTGGTGTGTTGTGGGGGTGGGGGGAGAATACAGGTAAAGTATGAGACTCTGTCCGGCGTGGAGGGCGCTATATAAATCGAAGTTGATGTTGTTGTAAAGTCTGTGTATTGTGACTAAATTTTGATAAACTGACACAATGCTAATTAGTTTTTGGGTTGAAAATAACCATAAAATTGGTTTGACTAGATTCAGTTTTTTTATTTAACAGGATGTTTGATCTGAACACGTCAGCCAGCTGTACAGTACTCTTGCCTCTGAGTCAGGAGCATCTGTGTTCAAGATTCACATCAGGACTTTGAACTCACATAGTCAAAGCTGACTCTGCAATGCTGACTGCAAGGCTGATTCTCTGTAAATTCATCACACCAGCTCTAGCCAGGCTCCACCTTCTCCCCATGACTAAATATACAATGAATATTTATTTTCCATTGCAGATGAATCAAGTGTAACAAAGTCTGATACCAGTAATCATTTTTTTAAAAATGTGGTCGCTCAATCTACAAATGTTTGTGGGACACCACTGCACACAATTGGCTGCCGCGTTACGTCAATTCACATAACCATTTATTCAGTGAAGCACTTTGAGACATGCAATCATTATTATATTATTAACTAAACTATCGAGTGCCTGGATCTGTGAACAACAGCTTGCACTTATATAGGGCCCTCCACACTGGGTAACATCTCAGAGTGTTTAACAGTGGTGGAGCCTGACTCCCGAGACAGGGGGGGAGGTGGCTAAAAGCACAGTTGAAGACAAAGGTTTTCAGGCGGGATGAAAATTGGGGAGAGAGGGCACAAGGTAGAGGGATTGAGTGAGAGTGTTCCAGAGTTTGGGAGTGTGGTGGCTGAAAGCACTATGACCTCTAATGGTGGGCGGAGGGTAAGAGGGACAAGCAGGAGGCCAGAGCTAGTCGAGCAGAGGCGCCAGGTGGTTGATTGGGGAGTGAGAAGGTCGGAGAAGTAGGCAGATGCCAGGGAACTAATGTATTTGAACACGTATGTGGGGATCTTGAAGTCGATCCGTTCGGTGATGGGGAGCCAGTGGAGCCTGGCCAGAACTAGTGAGATGGGGGTACATCGTTTGAACATCTCAACAGTGAACATCCGAAGACTGGAAAGACAATGTGTGTGTTGTGATTTTAAGGAAAGAGTTTCCAAAAAGTGACTCCCTAAAAATGTGAACATTTCTACTGAATATAATTAAATACTTCTAAATTCTTCTAAACTTTCATGCAATCTGAAACTCTCTTCCCCCAAAAAGCTGTGGATGTGAATACATTCAAATGTCAAGACTGAGGTTGATAGGAACAAGTGGTAGGCCAGAGAGATGTCACTCTGTGTCACTTCAGACCCGTTTTTTTTGCAAACAGACACTCAAGAGGATAGTCTCATAGCCCATTTGGTGTATTTAAATTGTTTTGTCGTGAAGCACATCCCATGTTAATATAGATCACTCACTCACTCAGGTTCGCCAATGAACCCTCTCTGAACATCACCATTTGTCGGTTCAGAGCAGGGATGGAGTAGGGACAGATCAGGGTTACTTCACCCACACCCTCTCACTCACCAACCCTCTCATCCTCTCACTCATTCACTCCATCCTACAATGTGGCCACTTTGAATGTCCAGCAAACAATTATAAATGTGAAGAGACACCATGAGGAAAACAAAGTATTAAATAGTCTAATAAAAAGCAAACCGTTTAGCCACACACACATATATACACACACATATATACACACACACACATATATATATATACACACACACACACATATGGCCCTGAATGTAAGAAATTGCATTTCTTAAAAGTTACTCAACACAATGGAAATCTCCAAGCAATATAAACATCATGATATGAATATTATTATAACATGTATTATAGAATATATATAGTATGTGTGTATATATCATACACACACGTATAGGGACACACATACAAATACTGTACATATTGTATATATAGACACACAGGCACACACATATATATTATATGTGGATATATAGTGTATGTATACATATATATATATATACATATATCAACGTTATGAGGAAAACTACAGACCTTTGCATAGTGTTCAAACATTTCAAAAAAAGATACAAACTTTTCGTTTCAATTAGAAAATAATAAAATGGTCTGAAAACACAGAGAAAGCGAATGACGGCCACCGAATAGAGTGGTTTGTTGTAGCGACGCTTTTCCTAAACACAGGATATCAAGTGGATACAGTGTAAAGTCAACCGATTTTTATATAGTAACTGGACTGTACATCACTTGCTGTTTAGAAACACAGAGAGAAAGGAAGAGGGTGATCAGCAGGACGGTGGGATGACACCTTATACTCTTATAATCACCGAGAGAGAGAGAGAGAGACACACACACAGTAACAAAATAAAATAAATCCACATCTGTTCAAATATTTCTCGTACAACTTTCAATCCTGGCTGGAGAATTAACACAAACCCTTCTCTCTCTCTCTCTCTCTCTCACCCCTTTCTGTTCCCAGGCACCGTTCACACTCTGTGTTGTGTGCTGTGCCACGTATAATATAGGTAGACAAAGCTTTATCATGTACAGTACAGTATCTCTCTAGGGCAAGACAGGGAGAGAGGGGGGAAAGGGGATTGATTCTTGTTGGAAGACAAAAAAAAAAAACCCACACACACACACACACAGAGAATACTTTATAACCAAGCAAATCAAACAGAAACCCTGGGCTTGGACAAGAGAATTTGCTGAGATCTGTTTACTCCTGACACACAAAGAAACAAAGACTTGTGTAGCTATAATAAATGTATATATATATATATAGATACACTGTATTTATAAATATCCCAAACCTTCAGAAATATAATGTATCCCGTGTTGACAACTGAATTATTTTCTCTGGCTTTGCTTTTTCCCCAGCGGGGAACGATTTTATGTGTGTGTGTGTGTATATATATATATATATATATATATAGTGTGTGTGTGAGAGAGAGAGAGAGAAGAGAGTCTGTAAACAAAAACAGTGAAGATGCAAAAGAAGAAAGGTGAAAAACAAAGGGTGATATTGTACCTTGCCTCGATCGTCGGCAACACTGAAGCTGGTGTCGGATTCCCCTCGCCTGCCTGCCCTGCCTGCCCTGCCTGCTCTGCTGCCCTGCCTGGCAATCCGCTCTCCCTGTGCCTGGCTCTGTGTTAAAGATCCCAGGAAACCAAACGCAGCCAGTCCTTCCCTCTGCGCACGCGCAGCTCTGCTGCTACTGTGTCAATTTCACTCAGAGAGGGAGGGGGGGAGAGAGAGAGAGAGAAGGAGGGAGAGAGAGAAGGAGGGAGAGAGAGAGGGGGGGAGGAGGGAGGGAGGCCACGTATATCCGTAGGGAAAGTGGGGATATGACTTGACAGAAATTACCGTCCCATTAACTGTAATAATTATAATGTTCCTTGCATTTTAATATAACGCCTTATCACGTCTTCAAGACGACAATGACTTATTAATAATAATCCTTGCATTTGATATAGTGCCTTATCAGGTCTTCGAGACGTCTCAAAGCGCTTCACAGAATATACTGTAAAATGAGTTGACTGCGTATTTTGTGGGTGAAACGCGTGCCAGCTAATTGTGCACAGCAGTATTCCACAAACATTGAGGAACAAGTTGGTTCATCAGAGGGTTAAGCGGAGGAATGGGATAGTAGATCAGAGAGATACAATAAGGGGAATGTGACCAAAATTACCTTTGTAAAGCATCGGGAGGATGTCCCAAGGTGCTGGACAGTCAGTGTTTTGGACCTGAGCTGAGGTTGGGATCGGGGAGGTTGGAGGATGGGTGAGGGGGAGATGATGACCAATGGCATGGTCGAAGAGGAGGGTCTTGAAGGAGGCAAGGGAGGGGATGAGGCAGAGGGACTGTGGAATGAAGTTCCAGAGGGTGAGGGCAGAATGGCAGATGGCCTGCCCAACAATGCTGGGATGGGTAAGGCATGGGACGTGAGGCTGAGTGGAGTGAGAGGGCAGGTTGGTAGAGGATAAGAGGTTACAAAGGTCGGGGGATTGAGAACATAAGAACATAATAATAAGGAGCAGGACATTTGGCCTCTCGAGCCTGCCCCACCATTCAATAAGATCATGGATGATCTTCTAATCTAACTCCACCTGCCCGCCTTATCCGCATATCCCTTAATCCCTTTATCCATAAGAAATCTATTAATTTCAGTCTTGAATATGTTCATCTACAACCTTTCGGGGTAGAGAATTCAATAAATTCACTACCCTCTGAGTGAAGAAGTGTTTCCTCAAGTTAAGTGTTTCCTCAAGTGATGGTGAGGACTCTGAAGGTGAGGACCAGAATCTTGAATTTTATCCTCCGTATGAGGGGAAGCCAATGGAGTCGGGCGAGGGTGAGGTGATGGGGTCGTAAGGCCTGGTGCGGAAGAAGACATGGGCTGCAGAGTTCTGGATGATCTGCCCGCTGTGGAGGGAGAAGTTGGGGAGGCTGACAACCAGGAAGTTTGCATAGTCCAGCCTCAGTATGTCCTCTGAAGCACTTTGAAGCTTGAAAAGTAAGGATTACTATTTATCTAATTCCCTCTTAAAAGCCAATGTGGAAAGGGTGATAGCAGGCAAGAAAGGTGATATTTGAAAGAGGGTGTTAAAAACCAGGAAAGAAGTGGCAAAACAGAAATATTTGGGAAGTGAGTTCCAGAGAGTGGGGACTAAATCAAATGAACATTATTGCCAAATGAATTTCACTGGTACCTGAATAACAGATAGATGCTATGGGACTTGGAAGAGCAGATCAGTCATTGGAGGAAGGAATCCTACCACTTAGCTCCTGTTAACCCTACAAGTCAAAGACCTAACAGGTAGGGTGGACCTAGCTGGACAAGTAATGGGAAAGCTTGCGAGATAGCAATATTAATGGTAAGGTATACATTTTTAGCTGATTCGACAACAGGTATTACCTCAACACATACTCTGAATTGCCTAAGTCATGGATTTTGCCAACCTGAGCCTAATACTTTCCCAAATTAGGTAAGCAGGATCGTGTTCCATTGCGTGTTCCATTGCAACAATCTATCTCTGGAATTTCCATGTGTAGGTGGATGCATGGAAATCTCAGCTTGATTTGGACACTCTTAAGCATGGTGATAGGTTTTTGCATCTGTCAGACACACGGCTGACCACAAACTCAACAAACAATAAAAATCCTCCAAAGAGAACCACATTGTGCTCCAAACTATCACAAGATTGGTTCATGTGAAGAAGGTCCTTTGGCCGATTTGATCGAATCCTTCGATACAAAAACAATTTTTACCAACAGGAATCTCTTTCAATCCTACATTCTCAACTTTAAGTTAAATACATATTAATGATAATCATTTGACACAACATCTTTCAAGTCAGGAGAACATCTCAAAGTGCTTCACATGTGCTAGAAAATGTAATGACTTATATAAAGTGCACTGACTGTATTTTTGTGGGTGAACACAGCAGTAGATTTGTGCACAGTAATATCCATCAAGCAGATAGATTTGGGATGGATTAATGGAAAAATTACTTTTATTGGGGGAGCTATGGCCAGGACCTCACGTGAAACTCCCTTCTCTTTCCAAATAGTGCCATGAGATCTTTAATGTCCACCTGAATACGCAGATGGTGGTCGTCAGTTATCCACTGTCTGGTCTGAAAGACTGAGCACCTCTGACAATACAGTATATGCCAGCACAGCACTGGGACATAGATCTTGAAGCCACAACCTTCTGACTCAGAGATGACAGTGCCAGATTGATATGTTCTGCTAAAGTGATACACCTATTTAATTGCAATACAATCCACGTCAGGTGAGGTTGGACATCTCAAGGTGCTTAACAGTCCTGGCTTGGCATTGAGTTGGAGTGGAAGCCAAGTGGGGTGCGGAGGTGACAGACAACTGAAAGAGCATTCAAAGAGGTCAGTCTTGAGATGGACCTTGAAATAGGTGAGAGAGTGGGATGAGCCAGAGGAGCTCCGAAGGAGATAGGCTGAAAGACTGGCTGCCAATAGTTTTCATTCCCATCAATGGCTGGAAACAGAACAACACATGTTCACATGTTAGCATGGTCCATACACATAGTCACACCACATTTCAAGTATATGTTTGTGTTTTTATATTGATAATAATAATCCTTGAATTGGATATAGTGCCTCAAGCGCCTCACAGAATAGACTGTAATGTGAATTGACTGTGTATTTTGTGGGTAGCAGCCAATTCCACACAACAGTATCCCATGAACAGTCGTGGATTGAATGACCAAAGTCTTTTTAATTTTGGAAGAATTACTACCCTTGGCATAGCAATGTGCCAATCAACTAACAACTGGGATCCTACTTACTGCTCTTTAACCAGAGGCATGTGGAGTAAGGAAACTTATGTTTTGCCCTGCTCAGGAATCCTCTCACTTGAGAGGTGAGTGCTCTCACCATTAAGCTACAGGACTTGGTAAGAAGTAAGAACCTTTTTGAGCAATGGTCACATATTCCTGCGAAGAGAAAGCATATAATTTTGGTGATATCACACTCTTACGTTCCTGTCTTGCGCATACACAATTCTTTACAACAGATCAGCCCTTTTTCCTCCAGCTTTCCACAGAGCTGCTTTTGTCACAGTTGTAAAGTGAATCTGTCATCCTCAGCAAAGTGAGCCAACTCGTCTTTGATTGGATTAGCTCAGTCAACCACAAGATATCCCATCTGAGCCACATTTGTTCAAAGTTCTATAGTGGCCTAAAGAATGAGAGAGTGAGAAAGAGAGAAAGAGTGAGTCGACCCTTCTCAATGGAATACTGAGCCTTCCTGCATAGTGTAGTGGATCCCAACATGATAAGCCACTATATTGAATGCAAGGATGATTATTATGATTATTAAAAAGGTTTAAAAGCTCAAAGTACATTATAAACAACAACAACTTTGATTTATATAGCGCCCTCCATGCCGGACGGCGTCTCATAGCATTTCACAGTAGCGGATCCCGGGACCGAGCCAGGAGCAGGGGCAGGAAGGTGACCAAAAGCCCAGTCGAAAAGAAAGGTCTTCAGCTGTGACCTGAAACTGGGAAGAGAGGGGGCGAGGCGAAGGGAGTGAGGAAGGGAGTTCCAGAGTCTCGGGGCGTAGTGGCTGAAGGCATGGCCGCCGAGGGTGGAGCAGAGGATTCTGGGGACATGGAGGAGGCCAGACTCAGAGGAGTGAAGGCAGTGGGTGCTGGGTTGGGGGGAGAGGAGATCAGAGAGATAGGGGGGTGCAGAGGAGTGGAGAGATTTGAATCAGCAATATAACAACATGTGCTTATAGAGTGGCTTTCTACCAGGAACGTCTCAAACAATTTAAGCAGATTTTGCAATTTCCAATCACATTAATCGAATAAATGCTCACTCGCATAATAATAAGAATAATCCTTGCATTTGATATAGCATCTTGTCAGATTGTTAAGATGCTGCGAAGCATTTCACAGGATACCCTGCAAAGTGGATTCACTGTATTTTGTAGGTTAAACAACCAGGGATAACCTCTCTGGTTTTTCATGGTTAGACTGATATAGCACAGAAACAGGCCATTCACCCCACCTTTCTTTAGCCGTGTTCCAAAACCATCCTCTTGGCAGCCTTGTGGTAATTCATGCAAAACCCGACAATTTATTTCTCCTAATGTAAGTATGATCAGGAGCACATGATGGGGCTTCACAGAAGTTCTGAGCCTGACTTCTAGAAACTGCCAACCACACTGCGCATTATTGCTATGTGACCTGGACATCCTAGTTCCTTTTTTCAGTCTCATTTCCCTACGAAAGATTTTCATTCTGATCACCACACATCCACCCCCTTCATTACAGCTATGCTTTTACTTTCCATTTAACCTACCAAAAGAGACCTTAACCTGATCCTAATCTGACATTGGTGCAGTCCAGTTGGCATTGCCACATGAAACAATACAAATTTACATTTATACAGTGCCTTTCAGGTGGGAAGGACATTATAAGGCTCTTAAAAATCCTGTCTTGCAAGCTGAGCTGGGGGTGGGAAGCTCAGGTTGGAGAAAGGAAAGATGACTGAAAGCACAATCAAAGATAGGTCTTGAGACAGATCTTGAACGGGATTATGGAAGTAGTGAGTCAGGGAAAATTTGGGGATGGAGTTAGAGAGAGTAAAACTTCTGAAAAAAAAATCTAAATTTAAGAGTCAGGCCATGGTGGACTTTAAAGATCCCATGGCACTATTTGAAAAGAGAAAAGAGTTTCTTCTGAACTCCTGGCCAACAACCCCTCAAATTAAATTGATCATTCATTTCATCGCTGTTTATGTGACATTACTGTGCACAATTGTGCTGCCAACAAACACACATTCACTCCCTTTCACAGTAAGTCCTGAGAAGTACTTTGGGACATTCTTCTGATGTGATAAGACACTATACCAAATGTAAGGATTATTATTATTACTATTATGATTATTAAATGTTAAATGAAATGCTAAATCTATCAGTCCAGTTCGTGCCAGGCTCCAATGGCTCCCTGTTGTAGAACAGATTGATTACAAGATCCTCGTTTTTACCTTCAAATCTTGGTGTGCCTTGTCATCTTCTTACATTTCCAAACTGTTCACACTCCACTTCACTACCCACCACCTTCATTCAACTAGCTAGGGTCTGCTGCATGGGCCTCATCCCTTATGGTCCACGGCACTTATGCTTTCAGCCACTATTCCCCAAACCTCCAGAACTTCTTGCTTTGGTCCCTCTGCCTTGTCCCCTCTCTGCCCATCTTTAAATCACACCTGAAGGCATTCTTCTTCGACCGTGCCTTTAGTCACCTCCCAACTCCTTTTCATCTCAGTGTCAAACCACACTATTGTTAAGTGCTCCATGATGCTACCCAAGTAAAGGGCGTTATATAAATTAAAGTTTTTCTATGGTATATAATAGGGTCCGTTGATATAGAAATTTACTGATTTAGATACATCGATGGGCTCATATCGAGATATACCGAAATATTGATATTTTCGGGTTTTTTGTACTGCGCATGCATGCGCGATGCGCGCATTTGGGTGACCGAGCATTCGGGGCCTATCTCCTCAGGAGGTAAATATATTTCTCTGCGTCTCTCACACTCACTCTCTCCATCTCTGTGTTTTTTTGTCTGTGTCTCTGTGTCTCTCTCCTCTCTCACATCCCCCCATCTCTATCTATCTGCATATTATCACATCCACCCCGTCTCTCCCCCCACCACCACCCCCGCCGCCGTCCCTCTCTCCTACCCCCCCCCCCCCCTGCCGTCCCTCTCTCCCCCCCTATCGTTTCTCTCCCCCCCCACCCCCCTAGCCATCTCTTTCCCCCTCACCCCCCCTGCCATCTCTCTCTCCTTCCCCCCCCAGAAGTCTCTCTCCCCCTCCCCCCCACCAGCCGTCTCTCTCCCCCTCCCGCCCAGCCGTCTCTCTCCCTCTCGTCCCCCCCCTCAGCTATCTCTTTCCCCCTCCCCCCACCCCCACACCCCCCCCCCAGCCGTCTCTCTCTCCCCTTACCCCTTGCATACCTGTATATTGTATTCTAGGACTATGAATACAATATGGCGGCTTTGCACCTCAGTCTGTGCATTGTGTATAGAGATGAGCATTCTGGGTCTTGTAGTTCAGTGTGCGCGCATTCCAATTTTTTCCCTCGATATATTGATTTTTCGATATATCGATATTTTTGAAATACCTATATCGGCGTATCGATGTGAAAATTATATCGGGTTTTAGCGATATATCGAAATATCGCCGGACCCTAGTATATAATAATAATAAATCATTAAATGCTGAATTATTGTACAATAACATCAAAATTGTATTTGTATGATGCCTTTCACATCAGATGATGTCCCAAGGCCCTGGACAATCAGTGATTCAGGCCTAAATTGGGATCGGGATTGAGGAGGGTGGAGGGAAGGCCAATGGTATGGTTGAAGTGGAGGATCTTGAGGCGGGACTTGAAGGAGGCTAGGGAAGGGGGCGAGGTGGAGGGATTGCGGAATGGAATTCCAAAAGTTGGGGCAGAATGGCTGAAGGCTCACCCGCCCATGGTGGGGCGGGTGGATCAGGGGACATGGAGCAGGCTGGAGCCCATTGAGTGGAGGCAGCTGAGAGGTTGGTGGAGGTTAGGATGTTGCAGAGGTAGAGTGAGGTGAGGCCATGGAGGGCTTTAAAGGTGAGGACCAAGATCTTGAGTTGAATCCTCTGGTTGATGGAAGCCAGTGGAGTCGGGCAAGAATGGGGGAGATGGGGTCACGGAGCCTGGTACAAGAGAGGACCCAGGTTGCAAAGTTCTGGACAATCTGCAATCTATGGAGGGAGGAGTTGAGGCCCATAAGCAGGGTGTTGGCATAGTCAAGCCTGGATAGTCAAGCCTGGACATGATGAAGGCATGAATAAGAGTTTCAGTGTTCTGAGGGGTGAAACAGTGGTGGAGTCAAGCAATGTTGCGGAGGTGAGAGAAGGCAGAGCTGGTCATGGCATGAATGTGGGGGAAAAAAGACAGTTGAGGATCGACTGTCTAATTAGGATTGAAGTCTAAAATATGCTTCCTAATCCTGATAATAGTCCCACTGCCTCCTAAGAATTAAAAAGCTCCATAAACCAAGTCTCCCTGAAAGGGATACCATACTCTATGAGGGAATAAAACTTAACTTTTACCCCTCCTTTTGATATTACGAGAAATATAGCAACTTGCACTCTTAAATGGCACTCTTCATGCTCCTCGGAGCACTCAACAATGGCGGAGTCTGGCGCTGTACTGGGGGGGAGAGGAGAGGTGACCGTGGGCATGGTTGAAGAGGAAAGACTTAAAATGTGAAAATGGGAAAGAAGTAACAGAAGGGGAAGAGGGATACTACATTTTTTAGATCAATGTAAATCATATATACTTCAGGTGATGTCCCAAGAACCTGGATAATCAGTATCTCAGGCCTTTGCTTCATGTTTCCTGTAACTCCAAAACAGGAGGTATGAGAGAGGGGAGGTGACCCTCATCAAAGTTAACCTTGATGAGGGGTTTAAGCTAACAATCTTCTCACTTAGAGGCGCAAGTGTTTCTAACTGAATCAGGCTGATACATCAAGAGCAGGCCTGGCCACTCGAGCAACAGGTGACCTTATTTATTGCAGATCTGTTCTTGTCAACATTCAGTAATCTGGGTGAAGAGGCCAGGATGCATAGGTATTGACATTATCAGAACCAACACTACCAAAGACTTGAGATTGAGATTTTTTAAATAATTAAGGGATTCGATAGGGTAGAGATAGAGAAGCTAATTTCTCTGGTTGGGGAATCCAGAACAACGGGCCATTAATTGAAATTAGAGCAACACTGTTTAGGAGTGAGATTAGGAGTCAGTTTTTCACCCACAGGGTAGTGGCAATCTCTCCCAAAAGGCGGTGGATGCTGAATCAATTAAAATTCACAGGATGGAGGTAGATAAATATTTGTTAGGTCAAGTATTAAGGGTATGGGCATCGGTGGGTAACTGTACTTGAGTTATGGATCACCCATGATCTCTTACATTGGTGGAACAGGCTTAATCAGGCTGAATGGCCTATATCTCCTATATCTATGTTACCTGATGAAAACTTATCAGAGTGTGAAAGAATTTGCCGCGGGATCTTTAAAGCAATCTTGAACAGATAATTTAATGTGTGTCTGAGGGATAACGCAATGCTCTCCCTTCACTGGACTTGCTGCCTACCTAGACTCTGACCACAAATTCCTTGATATGAGGATTCAACCCAAGGAAGCTGCTGTCCTTAGACTTTCCCACTTATTGCCCTCATCGGGGGAAATCAACACTTATTTTTCTCATGCAGTAGGAACTCAGAATAAGTCCCTATCATTGCAAAATTCCTCACTTCTTCTTTTCAGCTTGACAGCTGATATTGCCTATTCCCAGGCTGACCTCATCAGCAATTGTACCAACAATAACAACAGCAACAAAATTACACTTGTATCGCGCCTTTCATATCAGGAGTATGTCACAAGGTGCTGGACAGTCACTGTGTCAGACCCGAGCTTGGGACAGGGATAGGAGGTGGGAGGGAAATGGGGGATTAGGAGTTGCCAATGGGACCAGCGAAGAGGATAGTCTTGAGGTGAGACTTGAAGGAGGCCAGGGAGCAGGCGAGGCAGAAGGACTGTGGAATGGAGTTCCAGAGGTTGGGGGCAGAATGGCTAAAGGCTCACCAATGGTGGGGCGGAAGGGTTGGGGGACGTGGAGCGGACCAGAACCTGCTGAGCGGAGTGGGTAGGCAGGTTGGTAAGGGGTTAGAAGCTCCTTGATGTAGGGTGGGGCAAGGTTGTGGAGGGCTTTAAATGTGAGGACCAGGATCTTGAATTGGATCCTCTGGATAATGGGGAGCCAGTGGAATCGGGCGAGGATGGGGGAGAAGGGGTCACAGAGATTGGAACAGTGGATGACATGTGCTGCAGAGTTCTGGATCATCTGCAACTTGTAGAGGGAGGAATTGGGAAGGACAACAGGCAGGGCATTTGCATTGTCGAGCCGGGATGTAATGAAGCATGAATGAGAGTTTCAGCAGCTTTGGGGGTGAGGTAGTGGCGGAGTCGGGCAATATTGCGGAGATGAGGAAAGGCAGAGCGAGTCATTGCTTGGATGTGGGGGAGGAAAGACAGTTGAGGGTTGAACAAGACACCTAGGTTCCAGACTGGCTTGGTGAGGTCGAGTGAGCAACCATGGAGGTTGATGTTGCTAATGCTTGATGCATGAAGGCGCTGGCATGAGCCAATCAGTAGGGCCTCTGTCTTGTTGACATACAACTGCAGAAAATTAGTTCTCATCCAAGACTTGATGTCTGACAGACAGTCTGTCAAGACAGTAGTAGTCCTGGAGTTGAGGGTAGAGGCAGAGAGATAGAGTAGGGTGTCATCCGCAAACATGTGAAAGTTAATTCCATGTCTGCGAATGATGTCACCAAGTGGGAGCATGTAGATGTTGAAAAGTAAGGGGCCAAGTACAGAGCCCTGGGGGATGCCACAGGTGACACTGTGGGGTCTGGAAGAGAAGCCGTTGGTGGCGACAAAGTGTAGATGATGGGAGAGGTAGGAGTCGAACCAGGCGAGGGCAGGTCCACAGAGATTGAGGAGAGAGAAGAGGCACAATATCAAAGACAACAAAGAGGTACTGGTAAGTATAGCGTCTTGTCTTACTCTAGGATCATGCAACATCTTGTCCGAAGCTGACTGAGCAATGTATTAATAAGTATAATTTATTATTACTCCATCACTCACCCTCATTAAAGGATCATCTCAAAATTAACTTCTGTGACCGTGTTTTCGTGCATCTTTGAGACTTCTCAATGGGCTTCACAGAATATTCTGTACAGTGAATTCACTATATATTTTGTGGGCGAAATGCAACAGCCAACTAGGTTTGTACTTACTGCTGGATAAACAGAGGCATGTGGAGTAAGGAAACTTGGCCAACGTTTCACTTTGCCTGGGAATCAAACCAAGGCTTGATGTTTTATATATAATAATAATCCTTGCATTTGATATAGCACTTTTCATGTTTTCTAGACATCTCAAAATGCTTCATAGAATGTATTGTAAAATGAATTGACTGTATATATGTGGGTGAAATGAGACAGACAATTTCACACAGCAATATCCCACAAACAGTTGTGGATTGAGTGACCAAGTTATTATTGGTGTTTTTGAGGGATTATTATTATTAGGCATGTGCAGTAAGGAAACTTGCCCAAGGTTTCATCCTACTGGGAATCGAACCATATCTCTCACTTGTGAGGCGAGTGCTCTAACCACTGAGCTATAGGACTCCACACACATATATACACACATCACACATCAAAGTAAGCTAGAACATAGAAGTTTATGCAAAGCCATAGAAATCTAGGTCACAGTAGTTGGCCATTTGACCCAGTTTATTAATATTGGTGCATTCGCCCACCAACGAAGTAATCTATCAATAATAGCATAGAACTTTACAGCCCAAAATAAGGACGTTTGGCACATCTTGTCTCTGTTGGCTCTTTGAAACATTGATCCTTTTGGTTCCATATTTCCTGTCTTTTCCCCTTGATTTTACTCCTTTTTAGATCACTCCAGCTCCCTTTAGAATGTTAATGTTGAATCCTGTCCCAGCCACCACACCCAAAAGGGCATCTTTTCATAGAATCATACAATTTTATAGTACAGCAGAAAGCCATTGAGTCCATCGTGCCAGCTTTTTGAAAGAGCTGCCAACTAGTCTCACTTCCCGGCTCTTACTACATAGTCCTGTAAATGTTTCCTCTTTGAGTATCTGTCCAATTCCCTATTGAAAGCTACAGTATTAACAAATCTGCTTCGACCACCCTTTCATGCAGTGCATTCCAAATCTCAACTCCACAATACTGCTCTTTCTCTATACCCTCTGATAGACTTCCTCCACATGACCCTAATGCAGTCTAAAGTTGTGTTTATCTCACTAAATCAGCAGATTGATTCCAGTGACTATCCTCCTTGTTGGGACTCCTTGGAATTGAACTTCCTCAGAGGTGACGTTTTTGGCTGCAGAATATCAAGCCAGCTCTCTGTGGCAGTCTCAGTATTCCAGTTCCTGAGCCAGTCAGGTCTGCAATATTCCAGGGCACCTCTGATGACATCACAGCGAAATTGGCTGTTTGGTAGGACCTGGAAGAGCAGAGCAGTCACTGGGGTCAGGGAATCATCCCACTGAGCTATTGTTACACTGTACCTCCAACCCTATGTATGCTACATCTCACAAAGCAAATCCGGAACCTTGGCGCCTTGTTCGACCCTCATCTATATACCTTCTATCTCACATCTGTGCCATGACCAGCTATGCTTTCCCCCACCTCTGTAACATTGCCTGGCTCCACCACTATCAAACACCGCAGGGCGCCGAAACTCTCATAAATACATTCATCACATTTAGGTCTGACAATGCAAACTTGTTGCTTGTCGACCTCCCCAACACCTCCTTCCGTAGGCTGCAGATCATCCAGAACTCTGCAGCCCATGTTCTCTCCTGCCCTAGGCTCCATGACCATATCACTCCCACCCTCGCCTGATTCCACTGGCTTCCCATCACACAGAAGATACAATTCGAGATCCTGGTCCTCACCTTCAAATCCAGCACCTTGGAACGTGCACCTGACGTGAAAGCTCTATACAAGTGTAATTTTGTCATTTGTTGTGGTTGCCTCGCTCCCCCCTAACCTATGCAACCTCCTAACCCCCACCCACTGAAACTACATCCTGCAGTCCCTCCTCCTAGCCCCATCCCTTGCCTGCTTCATGACCCACCACAAGGCCCTCCTCTTCAATTGTGCTTTTGATCAACCTCTTTCCCCACCTGCCCTCCACCGTTCCCAATCTTGACCCCCAGCTCAGGTCAGAAATACAGTGTAAGCAGGATGTGTCCCTCCAGCGAGAGAGTGCGCCTTCCATTCCAACAATCTATCCCTGAGATTTCCATGTGTAGGTGGGATGCATGTAATTTTCAGTTTGGTTTGGATACAGTTAATCATGGTGATGGGTTTCTGTATGAGTGTCAGAACCCATTTTGTTATATTAAAAAAGATCAGTTTGGATGAAGAAGACCCTTTGGCCCATCTAATCTCATTCCTCCAGAACATCCACCCTCCCATCACAACATCAAACTGTTTTTGTTTAAATTACTCCAATATTCTGGCCTCAACGACCCTTCCTGGCAATCAGTTCCAGTCATGAATTACCATGTTGGGAAACAAAAATGTCCAAGTGTCTGCCCTCCAGCTGCCCTTCTAAATCTGTGTAATCAACAACAACAACCCTTGTGCCATTTAATAAAGGTAGTTGCTTGTTCTCAGGTCTGGGGGAAGAAAATCCTCATGACTACCATATTTATATTCATTGTACGCTGCCAGAATTATGTTTTTCAGTCCTTTGCAGGCGGACACCACCCACTGAAAACCACAGATTAGATGTGCCTGTGTCTATTTTGTGTTTGATATCTGTCCACACTCTTTGTCAGTCTAAATTTGAAACACCACCATTAAGGAATAAACGTATCCACCCATTTGAGATGCAGAAACAAACCTTCAAACACTTTGGTTAATTGCTAACTAAAGAGAAGTTGGAGGCCATTCAATCTGTTCCAACAGTTTGTTAGATCTTGTCAGGCCTCTCCATTCAAAATACCCCACACTTTTGCCTCTGTTGCCCGAGAGATCCCAAGCTGGTTTGGTTAGTGGCTCTCTTATCTGTAAGTCAGAAAGTTGTAGTATCTAAGCCCCATGACAGGACTTTGAACTGAAATATAGTGTTGTGTAGCTTAATAGTAAAAGCCCTTGCCTCACACTTGGGCTCAATTCCTGCCAGGTAAAACTTTAGGCAAGTTTCCTTACTCTACACACCTCTGTTTACATAGCAGTAAGAAGGAACCCAATTGCTAGTCATTCGGCGGGTTGTTTTTCCGTCAGTAATAAACCATTAAAAAAATGTGGTCACTCAATCCATGACTGCTTGTGGAACACAGTTGTGCACAATTGGCTTCTGTGTTTCACCCACAAAATATGCAGCCAATATTCTGTATATAGTATATTCTGTCAGGCGTTTTGAGATGTGTCGAAGATAAGACTCTATATCAAATGTAAGGATTATTATTATTAAATATACATTGGCAAGTACAAACCACTCTGCAACTTGAATTCCAGGCTGATATTCCATTGCAGTGTTGGGGAGCACTGTATTGTTGAAGGTGCTGTCCATCAGATGAGTTGTTAAACTGAGGTCCAGTCTATGCTTGTCTAAGTGGATGTTAAAGATCCCACAGCACTATTTGAAAACAGAAAAGATTTTCTCTCTGTGTCCTGGCTAACAATCCACAAATTATTATTGTTTATTCACTTCATATATGAGAGATATTGTCGTACACAATGCGGCTGCTATGTTTGCCTACGAAATACGCAGTCACTTGGTCACTTAACGCACTCACATCATTGAGACATCTCAAAGTGCTTCACAGAATTTACTGCAAAGGTAATTTACTGGTAAATATCTGCCTGCTCAGATTAACAATCCTATGGCAATGCTTTAGCAAAAGAATAATTTGTGGGTTATACAATTGTGCACAGCGGTGTCTTATAAACAGTCATGGATTGAGTAATAACATTATTTATTTATTTTTAAAAGTGATACGCCAATCGACTAACAACAAAGTTCATACTTACTGCTGGGTAAAGAGAGGCATCAGGAGTAAGGAGCCTTGCCTGAGGTTTTGCCTTGACCGGGTCCTCTCGCTTGCAAGTGCTCTAACCACAAAACCACAGCATTTTGTTTTGCAGTGGAGCTCATGTAGCAGATTACGAGTTACTGGAGTTTTCCTCTCTGCATGTGAGAGAATTATTAATAGCAACTCTGATAAAGGCTGGAATGACTTATCTCCGTCAGTTACACAATGTTCTAGTTAATTATAGAGCTGTGGTGGTCTCGTGGAAAAATTAGGAAGTTCCTGAAGGAACCCTATCATGATATCACCCATGTTTATGGCCAGTCTACATAATCTTCCACTGTATGAAACACATGTACAAGGCCATTGGCAGTTGCAGTAATGCTTCGCTGTGAATCATGTTGACATGACGTAGCAAATAGTAGTGTCAATCACTAGTTGCTTTGATTTATATTTCTGCTTCACGTAGGTCCCTTCCTGGGTACAGTATCTTTCCACAAATTCTGTCATGAGGCAACTAAAGGCTTATTAATATACATAATGATAATCCTTGCATTCAATAAATAAGATAATAATCTTTGCATTTGATATACAGTAATAAAATAATAATCCATTCCAGTAAAAAAAATTTGCTCAGCTAGCGTATACTTGTTGTGTGTGTCACCATCTCCTCCATTCCACAATCAAACCCCATGCCTTCCACTCCAAAGCCTCTAACTCCTCCGCCTCACTTCCCTATTTATGTACAGTATCTTTAAATCACACCTGAAGCCCTACCTCTTCAACCATCACTATGGTCACCTCTCACTCTTTACTCCCCCTTGTTTGACATCTAAGCCTGCCACTGTGCAGATCTCCAAGGTGCTATCCTGGGTGAAGCACACTGTATAAATGCAAGTTGTCGCTGTTGTTGTTTTAGCTTGTCTAATAATTTCTCACAGTTCAATCCTCTGACATTGGGGGTAATCCTACCAGTTACTCAACAACAACAACTTGTATTTAGATGCAGGGTAGATCCCAGAGCTCTTCACAGTGGCGGAGCACAAAGTCGAGTCCAGGGAAGTGACCCTAGGCGAAACGGTCGAAAAAGAAGGTCTTCAGGCATAACTTGAAGATGGGGAAGGAACAGGCAAGGAGGGATATAGGAAGAGTTTTGAGGTGTAGTGGCTGAGAGCACACAGTCACCAATGGTCAAACGTAGGGCATGAGGCATATGCTGAAGGATGGATCCAATCGAGCAGAGAGATGGACAGTGAGTTTGGGAGTAAGCAGGTCAGAAAGGTAGGTAGGTGCCAGGAGATGAAGAGATTTGAAAATGAGTGTGAGAATCCTGAAATCAATCCATTCAGCAATAGCGAACCAGTGGAGTCTGGCAAGATCTGATGTGATGGGGTACAGAGTTTTGTGCAAGTGAGTATGCAGGTGGCAGAGTTTGGTATCAGTTGAATCCTATGTATCCGGGAGCTGGAGAGATTGGTAAAGAGGGCATTTGAGATACACAGATAGGAGGTAACAAACTCATGGATGAGTGCTTCGGCTGCATCTGGGGTAAGGTACAGTTGGAGGCAGGCAATGTGGTGGAGGTAAAGGAAGGTGGTCCAGATCAGGGATTGGATGTAAGGAAGGAAGGAAGGAAGGAAGGAAGGGAGGGAGGTAGGTAGGTTGGTAGGTAGGTGATAGATCGAACCTGATGCCTAGGTTAAGCACTGGTTCATTGAGTCTGAGAAATAGGCTGGATGGTTGAAGAGGTCAGAGCCACAGAACAGTTGACAGGAACCAAGTGGTATGGCTTCTGTTTTTACAACATTTAGTTGCAAGAAGCTTGCACTCATCCATCGGCGGACCTGGAGTCGGGACTGGAGGAGGAGAAGTAGATTTAGGTGTCATCCACATATTTGTGGAAATTTACCCCATATCTGCGAAGGGGTACCCCATTGCAAAGCGGAGCATATAGATGAGGAAGAGGAGGGGGCCAAGCATGGAGCCCTGGGGTAGAACAACACCATCACCAACAACAACAACAACAAAATTAGATTTACGTCAGGAGTACATCCCAAGGCACTATTCTCTATAGGTGATGGGTGGGGGGAGGTGGAGAAACATTTGAAGAGACAAAGTGAAAGTGGTTTGTTAGGTAACCCAGGCTGGTGCAATCACCAAGGTAGATGAGAGAGGAAACAGTGCAGTCAACTGTATTGAACGCAGCAAAGAGTTCCAGGAGAGATCTCCTCTGCACAGCTTACAGCCTATGTTGTGTAACTCCATGAAGTATTTGAGTTTTCAGTGTGTCTGTACTGTAAATGGATGCCAACTCAGGCAGGAATCCAGCTTAAATTGTGCTGATCAGGATTAATTGACAATTGACTCTCTGGAACACAATGTTCTCATGGATTTGTGGTACTGTGGGGGTGGGCAGAGAAGGAGTTTCTGCAGCAGAAAGGGAAGGAGTCCAGACCTCAATAGTAAAGAGGGCACGGACAGGGGAGATGGAGGTTGAAAATTCTGGGATGGAGGCCCAGAAGGTAGGAGCAAAATGGATGACAGCTCACCACCATCAGGGGTGGGTGGACATTAAGCAGGCCAGCAGGTACATTGCAAGAGGTGGCAAAGGTTGGATGGAGTGAGGCCATGGAGGGGGAAGGGAGTTTGGAAGGTGAGAGGCCATTGAATGCTCGTAGGTACGCAACGTCCAGAAGACAAAGTAAATGTAAAGGGCAAAAAAATGGATGTAATGGAGAAGGGAGATGGGGAGCACTGTTTGATGTCCAATTTTTTTAATTAATTATTCATTTTCAGTCTTTTTCCATTCACCTCATGGCTGTGTGTGGGACATTGTTGTGTGCAAATTGGCTGCACTGTTCAAAAGAACATAAGAAATAGGAGCAGGAGTAGGCCATTCGGCCCATTAAGCCTGCCCCGCCATTCAACCATGGCTGATATTTTACTCTCACTCCAGCTACCTGCCTTATCCCCATACCCCTTAATCCCTTTATAAATGAGAAATCTATCTAACTCAGTCTTGAACGTGTTCAAGGTCTGAGCATCAACAGCTCTTTGGGGTAAAGAATTCCATAGATTCACCACCCTCTTGAGTGAAGAAGTTTTTTCTCAACTAAGGGTGAAAGGGCTGACCCCTAACTTTAAGACTGTTAGATTCTCAAACCGGGGAAACAATCTCCCATTATCTACTTTGTCGTGCCCCTTAATAATCGTATAGGTTTCTATAAGATCCTCTCTAATTCTTCTATATTTCAGAGAATATAGGTACTAACCTAGTACCTGGAATTGGGTGAGAATGTTTAACTTCAGTATAATATTTCACGAACCCTCATGCACACAGACATCGAAGCTTCACGGCTCAAGGATTGAAAGAAAGTCTCCCACTCATCTTTTCTTTTCATTGTGAAACTTTCAAAACCGGAATCTGACCCTCCCCCCGCCCACCACCCCTACCACTATCTCATACACACATATATACAATAATACACCCTTTGAATTGACAAAGACATTCCAGAACTTGCCCCCATAAAGTGCTAGATCCTTAAGTCATATTTCTAGGAGTATTTTTGTTCTTAGTACAGTAGGTTGTTAGAAAGAATTGAACTTCTTATGTTCCTTCTCCCACTGTTGAGTGTTGACTGCCATTTGACCCTTCGGATTCCACACCACCTACTCCACAATTTTATTCCTGCAGTTTGCTTCTATTAACCTTTTTGCAAATTCAAGCTTACTTTTGTTTATTGTTGCTTTATAAACATTTGCCCCACCCACCACCATTTCTTTGCTGCAAACTCTGAAATCTTTTGGATATCCCTTCTCTTTTTGAATAGTGCCAATTGACTTCAGGTGAGTCATTCAACCATGGAGTCCCTGTAGCTCAGTGGTTAGAGCACTTGTCTTGCAAGCTGGGGAAACCTGTGTTCGAATCCAGGCAGGTCAGGGCGAAACCTTCGGCAAGTTTCCTTACTCCACATGCCTAATAATAATCCGTCCAAAAAAAACACAATAATAAAATTGGTCATTTCAATCCATGACTGTTTGTGGGACACTGCTGTGTGCAATTGGCTGCCACGATTTGCCCATAAATATAGTCAATTAGATTCTGTGAAGCGCTTTGGGGCGTCGATGACAACAACAACAACAACAAATTAGACGTATAGAGCGCCTTTCACGTCGGGAGGACATCCCAAGGCGCTGCACAGGAGGCGTGTGACCCGAGCTGGGAGGGGAGTGTTCGGGAGAGGGGTAAAAAACGTGGGGGAGGTCGAAAAATGAGGGGGGGGAACAAAAGGCACGGTCGAAAAGGAAAGTCTTCAAACCAGCCTTGAAAGAGGAAAGGGAAGAAACAAGGTGGAGGGATTGAGGGATGGAATTCCATAGGGTGGGAGCGGAGAAGCTGAAGGCCCGGCCTCCGATGGTGGGACGGTTCGGGCGGGGGGCTTGGAGCAAACCAAGTCCTGCTGAACGGAGGGTCCAGGTGGGCTTATAGGGGGAGAGTAAATCAGATAGGAAGGGCAGGGCAAGGCCGTGTAAGGCTTTCAAAACGAGGACAAGGATCTTGAACTCGATCCTCTGGGGGATGGGGAGCCAGTGGAGACGGGCGAGGTTGGGGGTTATATGGTCACGGAGGCGGGTGCGGGATAGATAGTACATGGGCTGCAGAGTTTTGAATGACCTGCAGCCTGTGAATGGAGGAGCTGGGGAGGCCAACGAGGAGAGAGTTTCCGTAGTCCAGCCGTGAGGTGATGTACGCGTACACGAGTGTTTCGGCAGCGTGGGGGGTGAGATAGTTGCGGAGCCTGGCAATGTTGCGCAGGTGGAAATAAGCGGTGCCAGTCAAGGCACAGATGTGGGGGAGGAAGGAGAACGTGATGCCGAGGTTCCTGACTGGCTTTGTGAGGTAGAGAGTACAGCCTTGGATGTTAAGGCTGGCAGTGCCCGATGTGCGGAGGCGCTGGCTTGAGCCAATAAGGAGGGCCTCAGTCTTGCTCACGTTCAATTGGAGGAAGTTGTCCCTCATCCAGGACTCGATGTCGGACAGACATGCTGTCAGAACATTGATGGTCTGGGGGTTGAGGGATGAGGCTGAGAGGTACAGTTGGGTGTCATCCGCATACATGTGGAAATTTACCCCATGTTTATGGATGACATCACCCAGAGGGAGCGTGTAAATGGTGAAAAGGAGGGGGCCAAGGACAGAGCTCTGGGAGACGCCATGAAAAACTGTGCGGGGGTTTGAGGAGAAGCCGTTAGAAGATACAAAATGTAGGCGGTGGGTCAGGTAGGAATGGAACCAGTCAAAGTCTGTGCCTTGAAGGTTGAGGTGGGAGGAAAGACGTTGGAGGAGGATGGTGTGATCGACTGTGTCGAACGCAGCAGACAGGTCAAGGAGGACGAGGAGGCAGAGGGAGCCCTGGTTGCAGGTGGTTAGGATGTCGTTTGTAACCTTGACCAGGGCAGTTTCTGTGCTGTGAACAGGGTGGAAACCTGATTGGAGGGGTTCAAGGAGTGAGTGAGTTGAAAGGAAGGAGCAGAGCTGGGAGGCAACCACTCTTTCAAGGATTTTCCAAAGGAACGGGAGGTTGGAAATGGGTCGGTAACTTGATGGCTGCGACGCATCAAAGGAGGGTTATTTCAGGATAGGGGTGATGGTGGCTGTTTTAAGGGAGGTAGGGACGGTGCCTGAGGAGAGGGAAAGGTTGATGGTGTCAGAGATGAGCGGGGCCAGGGGGTGGAATTGGGTGCGGAGAAGGGGGATGGGGATGGGGTCCAGTGAACACGTGGTGGGTTTCATAGAAGTTATTATTTTTGTGACTAAAGACACATGAAGGTGGGGATGAAAGTATGAAAGGGGGGGTGGGTGGGGGTTGGAATAGCGGATGGAGGGGCAGAGGTGGAGGAGAGATGGGGAGAGGAAACCGCAGAGCGGATTCTCTCGATTTTGGACTCGAGGAAGTCCAACATCTCCTCGCAGCGTGCGTTTGAGGAGAGGATCTGCGAAGCGAGACTGGGGTGGGGGGCGGAGGAGCTGGTTGTTGGTGGCGAAGAGGAGGCGGTGGTTGTCCTTCGCTTCCAGGATTATCCTTGAGTAGAAGGCTGATTTGGCGGTGGCTAGGGCAGAGCGGTAAAATTTGATGCGGTCCAGCCAGATTTGCCGGTGGACCGTGAGGCCAGATTTGAGCCAGGTGCGTTCAGCTGCTCGCACTTGGCTCTTGAGGGAACAGAGGTGAGTTGTGTACCATGGTGATGATCGGGGGTGGGAGACAGTTCTGGAGGTGAGGGGGGCCAGGTTGTCGAGGGTAGTGGAGAGGGTGTTATGGAAGGTGGTGGAGGCGGAGGATGGATCGGTACAGGAAGAGTGCCACAGTGGGAGGAGGTCGGAGGTTTCGAGGACAGAGGTGAAGGTTTGTGGGGGAATCTTCTTCCAGGGCCGGTAGAAGATGGTGGTGGGTTTGGAGGTGGAGTGGGGAGGGATAAAGGTGTTGAAATAAATGTAAAAGTGGTCGGAAATGGCCTTGTCGATGACGGTGACACCAGAGACGTTGAGGCCTCGGGTGATCACCAGATCGAGCGGATGGCCGTGGGTGTGGGTGGCAGTGTGAATGTGAAGGGAAAAGTTAAAAGACGAAAGCAAAGAGGAAAATTCAGAGGAGGTGGAGCAGAAGGGGGTGAAGTGGAGGTTGAAGTCGCCAATAATTATAAGGCGATCAGAGGAGGCACAAAGGGAGGTTAAAAGTGAGGAGAAATCTGAAATGAAAGTGGGGGAGGGTTTATGGGTGCGATATACTAAAAGGATTTTGAAAGAACTGTGGGAAGAGTGAGAGAGGGTGAGCTGTTCAAAAGAGGGGAAGGAACCGGAGGGGGATAGGGTGAGAGATGTCTTTGAGATGAGGGCCACACCACCGCCACGACGGTTGGGTCGAGGGGCATATTGGAATGAGTAGTTGGGTGGTGTGGCTTCAACAAGGGGGAAGGTGTCGCCTGGGGTGATACAAGTCTCCGTCATGGCCATGATGTCAACGTTCTCATCAAGGATGAGATCGTTGATGGTCAGGGTCTTGTTGCAGACAGAGCGGACATTTTGGAGGCCAATGCGGAAAGAGCAATTGGCCGAGGGGTGTGAAGGGGGGTTGGGATGGTTGGCGGGGAGGGTGGGGATCTGAATAAGGGAGGAGAGATTGACCCCCCAGGTTTGTGTCCGGTGGGGATGGTGGGGGACAGGGCACTTGGTGTGGCTGCAATTGGACAGCCAATGCCGAGTGCCACGGTGAGCCCGAACAAAGGGAAGCGGTGGGAGGATCGAGCAGGGACAAAAGACAAGGAGGGCGAAGAGAAAGAAGGGTAGAGAGGGAATAACGGAGAGGGGGGGTTGGGGGGAAAGACATGAGGAGGGGGAGGGAAGCTCAGTTCATGGCGGCAGCCATATTGCGCATGCGGGAGACCAGAAGCGAGGGATCAATGGGGCGGCATCATCTCAAAAAATGTGAGGCCGCGGCTGGGGGATGCATAGGCGCTGCGGAGAGCCTGGCCGGGACTGAGGCCGAGGCTGGGGCTTTGGGTCACAGGGCCGGGAGCCGGGGCTGCGTGGGCCCGGGCCATGGGTCGCCGGGCCGAGGCTGGAGCCGGGACCAGGGCCGTGAGTCTCGGGGCCGGTGCTGTGAGTCTCGGGGCTGTGAGTCACGGAGCCGATCTTGGAGCTGGGGCTGTTGGTCTCAGGGCTGGGGCCGGGGCAGCGGGTCTCGGGACTGTGGCTGGAGCCGGGGCTGGGGGTCTTGGGGCTGAAGCGGGGGCTGCGGGTTTCGGGGCTGGAGCTTAAGATTCTACTTAAAAGAATAACACACATCTTTGTATTTCAGAGTCGCAGCGAGTCCCTAATCTGTTCGTGTATCTGTTGCCCAAATTCCTGCACATTTTCTGAAACACGTAAACCCACCAGAGGCCGCTCTCCGGGGGAGTGGCCAGGACAACGCAGGTCACTGTGGTTCTCTCTCAGTCCTGTTGCCGTGCCCAAAAAAAGTAAGCCAAGTTGCCCAAGGTTTCGCCCTGACCTGACCTGATTTGAAACATAGGCGTGTGCTCTAACCACTGAGCTACAGGACTCCACAAAGCAGAATGGGTGAGGATCAGATAGTGGGTTTGATTGGCATCGTGTCCCAGCTGCTGATAAGATGTGAAAAGCGCTGTATCAAATGCAAGGATTATTATTATTATGGACCCATGTGACTATGACATGACTATTTGAATAGAGAACAACAGCAAATTACATTTGTATAGCTCCTTTCACATTGGGTGGACATCCCAAGGTGCTGTTCAGTCAGGGATTAGGTCCTGGGGTTTGGGGTCAGGAGGGGTGACAAACAGGGAAGGTAGGCCGAAGGTGCAGTTGAAGAGAAGGTTCTTGAGATGGGCCTTGAAGGAGGCAAGGGAGGGAGCGAGATTAACGGAGTTCGAAAGGGTGAAGCAGAGAGGCTGAAGGCTTGATTGCCGATGGTGGGGACAGTTGGGCGAGGGATGTGGAGTAGGATGAAGCAAATGTGGCATTAGCAGATCGCAGATGTAGGAAGTTGCAAGGCGGAGGGCTTTGAAGTTGAGATTCTTTCTGTTAGTGTCCTGGGCAACAGTCCCGCAAATAAAATTGCCCACTCAATCCATGACTACTTGTGGAACATTGCTATGCACAATTTATTTTTCATTTCACCCACAAAATATACAGTAAATTCACTTTACATTATATTCTATGAAGCACTTTGAGACATCTCAATGAGGTGATCTGCATTTCCAATTTCTGCTGATGGCTGGGCTCACATCAGCAGTGCCCTGGAGCCAAATGGACCCACCTCACTGGCAGGAACTGAACAACCAAAACCACCATAGAAGGCTGGCTCGATTGCAACATTCCATAGCCAAACATATCATCTTGAAATTTAAAATGCGGTGTTTGGATGAGAACAATACATTTTTTAGATGTTTCCTCGCAGTTAATTTAGAAAAAACAAACTCCAAATTAAGACTAAAGTTAAGAATTATCACAAAATGCTGCACAAAATGTATTCTTAAATCAATGGTCTACTTTAAAGGCTGGGAAGATGAGAAATTTCAAGGCCTGTGGGAAGCACACAGTGAGAATGACGCAGCAGTGGGGAAATGGCACACTGACTGAGCTGAAACAATCACATTATACTGGGGACTCGGAGAGCGTGACAGAGGCTCAAGGATGCATGCAAATTAAATTGAAGTATAAATATATAACATATACAAGACATAAGTCTGGGTTAAATTGCTGATCTGACAGACATTAAAGAGAAGTGGATGGGGGAACTCGCCTCATGGCTGTCTGATTAACCCTCATGAGCAAACACACAACAATAAGACAGTGATTACACTGCAGACCTGTTTCATATTGATGAGAGCACTCGCCTCACAAAAGAGATGACAAGGGTTCGATTCCCGGGCAGGGTAAAATATGAGACGAGTTTTAGGCATGTGCTGTTTACATGTGCTCTGTTTAAATAGTCTGTTTACACTGACAGTTCAGCACCTTGGGACATCCTCCCAAGGCGGGGAAAGGCGGTCTATAAAGGTAATTTTGTTGTTGTTGATAGAGGTAATTAGTCAAGTCAGTCACTTTCTGGGTGCAATAATCCCTTAAAAATAAATCAAATAAATAAATAATTGCATCATAAAATCCACGACTGCTTATGGGACACTGCAGTTGGCTACCCCATTTCACAAAATATACAGTCAATTCACTTCACAGTATATTTATGCACAAAATGGCTGCCATGGTCTTCAGATATCTACAAATCCTTTCTCATCCTGGCACCTCCCTACCACTCCGAGCTGCTTACTCCCCACTCAACCACCCACCTCTTCTGCCCAGCTGTCTCCGGCCTCCTGCATGTCCCTCGTCCCCTCTGTTGTACCATTGGCAGCTATGTTTTCAGCCACTAAACCACAAAAGTTTGCAACACTCTTTCAGTCAGTCAGGAGACTCCCTCACTGCACCTCACGCAGTGTCAGCTTCACTGTGGAAAGCTGTACCCCACCTCAACAAAGCCATCTCTGCTACATTGGAACTGAACCAACCTCATTCCATTGCCACAATTTTAATCACATAATTTGTACTAATCCAGTTAATGTCCACATCCTCGGTGGTGTTTCGCCCTGTGTGTGTCAGGGTGACGCAATGTAGGTCCTGTATTTCCCTGTATAACCCCCTGCATCAGCTCTGCTTCTTCAAGGAACAGTTTAATCCCTTCTTAATCCTTTTTGTTAGCTGCCTCCTTTGTGGGGAGAGTTACGTCTGTCCACGCCCCCCCCTCCCCCCCCTCCCCCCACCCCCGCCACCGGATTGAGCTGGCTCCAAGGTAACGCGCTTGGCAACAGGAGTCGGAATTTACAATCGGTCTTGGTAATCCAGTTCCTTAGTCAGGCAGTTCTGCAGTAATGCAACCCAGCCTGGCTCATTGGTAGGATTTGGAAGGCCAAGCCTGTCACTGCGGGTAGGGAGCCATCCCACTCAGCTACTATAAAAATGTAAAAAATCTATAGAATGTTTTTTAAAGTAATTTTTGTTGTTGTTGTGGTTAACCCTGCAAGCCACAGACCTAATAGTTAAGGTGGTCCTAGATGGACAAACAGCGCTCTCAATGGCAAGCTGTACGGTTTTGGCTGGTGCGACTCCAGCTAAAACCCCAACAAACGCTCTGGGGTCCAAGCCTTGGCTCTTGGCAACCTGCACCTCTAGGGAGTGAGTTTGCATTCCATTCCAGACACAGGAAAATTTCTATGTGTAGCTGACAGACATGTGTGGAACTCTCAGATTGGTTTGAATACTCTAATCTTCTAAAGAATGTTTGGATACAAGGTGATGCGGTCTTAGTGAGTGAGACCATTTTGCAAAAACAACAATTCACATTTATATAGCGCCCTTCAAATAGCTAGGACCACCCTACCTGTTAGAGTTTGGGATGCAAGGTTAATAGTGGCTGAGAGTCCCCAGTGACTGGTCTGCCCCTCTGAGTGCTGTTGATGAGTCAGGCTGGCTGTGCTGACCACAGCAGTGCCCTGCAGTACTGCGGACTGGCCTGGCTCAGGACCCAGAGACGGACCACCGCAGAGGATTGTCTCAATGCCAAATTCCATTGCAAACGCATAAACTTGGAGCTAGTTCAATCCAAAGAATCCCCGCTTCTTTCCCCCACAAAGGAGGATGCTTGAAATGCTTCTGAAAATATAGGCCAGTGAAAACCACTATCAATGTGGAGTTCCCAGGCAGGGTGAAACCTTAGGCAAGTTTCCTTACTCCACAGATTTACCTAATAGTAAGTAGGAACCTGATTGTGAGTTGATTGGAGAATCGCTTTAGTGTGGTCATAATCTTTCAAAATAAATTTGATCACTCAATCCATGACTGTTTATGGTATATTGCTGTTCGCAGTTATTGACCACATTTCGCCACAAAATATACAGTCAATCCCTTTTTATGATATATTCTGTCAAGTGCTTTGATAAGGCATTATATCAAATGCAAGGATTATTATTATATAACGTACCAATTACCCATAATGTATTAAGTTTTTACTGAGTATTCCTGCCTATTATGACCACAATCATGTTACACACCAATGCACACTAAGTGGCAGGCACGGTTCCCATTGTGTGCTCATCTAACATGTGAATGTGACCTGCCTCATTAACAGGGACCTTCCTCCCAACTGATGATTGCTCTGCCCATGATATCCAACAGTGAAACTGTGGCTGTAAGTCAATGTACCTAACGCAAATTAGGTTTTCAACAGGCACAATTTAAACTCAGATAAAGGCCTCACACACCTGCCACATAGAGGCCCTGATCCTCACAGTAAGCACGAAACCTCAGAGTCATCCAAATTCCACCTAGTCTTAACCTGTCATCCGTATTAACTTGAAATTTAAGGTTGACTCACCATCAGAATTTCCCACATAATAGCAATGCTGTGGGGCACAGGAGCCTATTACATTTTATGACATAATCATTCTTATCTGATGCATACCATGGTCGAGTGCAAAGGTTCTTGAGATCAAGAACAAGCTATTAGTTTACAATGGATCAAATTCCTGCAGCTGGGATGATGGCATAGCAAAACAGGCAGCTGCGATGCTTGTGAGCATCTGAAGGAAGCTGCAGTAATGCCAAAGGTATCCTTTGGCCGCCTCTGAATGAAAGAGGTGAGAGTGAAGCACACAATGCATATCCCCCACAACCACCATCCACCACCACCCCCGCACCCAGTCCACAGACTGGGACTCTGCGCTCAACAACATTCCTGCTCCCTCAGTTCTTGTTCCCACATCCTCGCTCAACTCCATTGACTACCCATAACCCAGAGGATTTAATTCAAGATCCTTGTCCTCACCTTCAAGGCCCTCCATGACCTTGCCCCATCCTACCTCTGCAACCTTCTAACCTCCTACCAACCTGTCCACCCACTCCACTCAGCAGGCTCCATTCTGCTCCTATCACCTCACCTCCCCTGCTTGACCATTGGCGGGTGAGCCTTCAGCCACTCTGCCCCTAACCCCTGGAATTCCATCCCACATTCCCTCTACCTCGACCCCTCCCTAGCCTCCTTCAAGTCCCGCCTCAATACCCTCCCCTTCAATGGTCCCCAAACTCCCCCTTTCCCTCCACCCTTCCCAGCACCGACCCCAGCTCGGGTCTGAAACAATGACTGTCCAGTGCCTTGGGACGTCCTCCTGACGTGAAAGGCGCTATATAAGTGTAATTTTGTTGTTGTCATTGTGATGCCAGTACACCATGCACTTCCTGTTTCTTTCACTGAAACTCCATCTTCCTGAGAGGAAGGAAGGCAGGCAGAAGGAATCAAAGGGGGTTTTATACTCCCTGGCATTTTGGCCACAAGCAAAACAGTAGAGAAATCCTTTGTAGAAAAGTACCATGGCTATGGTGGTACTACCATGGTACTACCACCATTACCATGGTACTTTTTTACAAGGGATTGGCCAGAGGTATCAAATGCACGGATTATTATTATTTCAACAGAAATAAGAGGATATATGGTGGGGTGAGTCAAATGCTACAGCAGATATTCATACACAGGGTAGACTCCCAGAGCACCACAGTTCTTCATTGGCCTCTCTGACTGAGCTCTGCACACTGCAGAAGTTTTCCCATTCACAGGCTTTCACTGGCTTTCACTATAGGAGGGAAGATTTTGGCCCACTGGTCGGGGGCCAAAGGAGAAACGGAAAAATTAATGCAGAACACTTTGGGAGACAGTCCAGCAGGGCCTGAGGCAAAGCAAAATCAATCTACGAGGCAGTCAAAGTGATTTTCAAAGAGAATAATGTCTTCCCTTTCCACCCAGCATCTCCACAGCAGGTTACATGCACTGAATATACAGAGATTAAATGAAATGCAAGAAAAAGTCTAACGGATCGAGTGGTCCTAACTGAACAAGCAGCAGGAAAGCTTGCCAGATTCTGCTCTTAACGGTAAGTGTTTAGCTGGTTAGACTCCAGCAGTTACCCCCAACTCACACTCTGGATCCCCAAGCTTTGGCTCTTGCCAACCTGCGTCTGATACTTTCCGGGATTAAGTAAACAGGATGCATCCCTCCAGGAAGAGAGTGCACATTCCATTCCAACAATCTATTTCTGGGATTTCCATCTGTAGGTTTCCCACCTACGTGGAATTCTCAGTTCGATTCGGATACTCTTCAGGCCTAACCATTTCAGATTGCAATTTATTCAATGCTTTGACATAACGCAGCACATAACAGAGTGTCACAATGTAACCTTATATCAGACAGTTTTTATCCCAATTGTATCAGCACATTGTTGCATTCACATTGCAAAATAGCTCACTGCCGTCTGGCTACTGGACCAGCTGTATTGTTTGGTTTATATTAAATAAAACGCTAACATTTGCCACAACGTTTTTCATTTATTTTGGTAACTTTTAATTAATTTCTTCAAGTCTTAATTTTCAGGCCGCTTTTCCTGTCAGTTAAGAATTACCCAAAAAAGTTTACTCCTAAATTAAGACTGAATTCAGCATTTTGTCCATTTACGGGCACAACAAAATATGTATGGCATAAATACATTATGTTCAACGCTTAGAGCACTCACCTCAAGCAAGAGACTTGAGTTCGATTCGTGGCAAGGCAAAATCTTGGGCAAGTTTCCTTACTCCACACGCCTGATAATAATCCCTCAAGAAAAAAAATAATTTGGTCAATCAATCAATCCATGACTGTTTGTGAGATTCTGCTATGTTCAGTTGCCTCCCGCATTTCACCCACAATTATACAGTCAATTTACTTCACAGTATATTCTGTGAAATGCTTTGACACCTCTAGAAGACGTGGAAAGCTCTATATCAAGTGGAAGGGTATTATTATTATGTTGAAGAATAATAATAATAATCCTTACATTTAACATGTGGCCATTTGTATCGGGAAGATGACTCAAAGTGCTTCACAAGATGTGTTATAAATTGAAGTGACTGTTTTGCTGGTGAATGTCACAGCCAATATATTGTAAAGTGGATTGACTATATCTTATGAGTGAAAATAGCAGAGTCCCAGTGGATTGAGTGACCAATTTTTTTTAGGGTTTATGGCCCCCAGAAAAGCAATGCACCAATCAATTAACGCCCGGGTTCCTCCATATCGCTGGGTAAACAGAGGTGTGTGGAATAAAGAAACTTGCCTGAGCTATTCCCCTGCCCAGGAATCGAATCCATGTCCTCTCGCTTGCAGAGTGAGCTATGCTGCGGGACTTCCCACAGTCTGCAATGAGTTTGACAATGGTGTGTGTGGGTTGGGAGCAGTGTTGGGTTAGTCCTTTTCTCAGATGCTCCAAATTGTGTGTAACGTTCTCCTCTGATAAAATCAGCTTCCTGCCTCTGTATAGTCTCCATCTGCGGAAATCCTTGGTCGCCACATCACAGTGACATTGCAGCCAACATCCCGTGAGATAATACGTAATGTTTTTAGTCAGTGACCAAACTCCAGATAAATAGCATTGACTTGCTGAGTGAAACCCACAGTGTTCATGCTGTAACCCAGGTTGGTCACACTCACCCCAAATCTGCCTCCTTGACAGCTGATATCAAAGGCCCTAAAAATAATGAACAGAAAAGTGCTCTGCTTGTGGCTGACAGGTTCTTTTATGTCCTTGCTGTGTCCAGCTAACCCCATACTGGCTTGTCTGCTCCCTGCTCTCAGCGGACTCTGGTTTACAGCACAAAAGCGGTGACTCACAAAGAGACATGGACTGAATGACTACATTTTAATTTATTTTAAGGGATTTTTATCCCCAGAAAGTGATCCACCAATCGCCTAATAACCGGGTTCCTACTTACTGCTAGTTAAACAGGTGTAAAGAGGAAGGAAACGTATCTAAAGTTTTGCCCTGCTTGGGAATCAAACCTGCTTGCGAGGTGAGTGACACCACTAGACTCCACAAGTTAAAGTGTATTAAGGAAAGATGAACCCAGGGGTAGAGGTTTCTACAATTTACAGCCCATGTCGTTATTGCTGTTGTTGTTTTACATAGTGGTCTCAGAGTCCGATGCTATACCACAGTAAAAGGAGCGGTAAATTTTCCCAGGGACAGCATGAATAGTACCCAAGGATCTTCAAACAGGCAGAAGTTTAACATCTCATCCAAACGACAACACATTTGACAACATAGCGCTTCCCCCTATCCCTGCACTGGAGTGATACCCTGGACAGGATGAATTCAAAACCCTATGTCAGGCTTGAAACCCACAACTTTCCCAGAGCAGTGAACACCATAATTGTGGGAGGAACACAGCACGGAAATAACCAGAGACATTGACCCTTCAAGTTGTTGGAATTCTGAGTAGAGCCGCTTATACCACGGGAACCTTATTCACACGTTGATTAGATTAACAGACTGTAGTGAGACGTAAGAGAGAGAGAAAGTGTTTGCCAAGAACATAAAAAATAACCATTGAATAACAATGTGGTCTGTCTGAAAATACATTTCAAGTAGGTTCAGCCTTGCTCATCATATCAGGGCATCTTACACAGCAGTAGAGGTAAATGGTTTTGCACAGAGATCAAGACCCCAAACTCTCACATATTGTTTTTCCGCAGGGCTGATCTTTTAAGGCAGCTCTGGTGTATCAGATTGCTGATGTACTGAGCTTCCATTCCTGCCTTTGACTCAGCTGCTGGGTCAGAGCCAGGCACCAGGGTATTAATATCTATCAAAGCCACATGGCAGGTTATACTTCTTATTACACACAGGTTACACAAGGCACAGAAACAGCTTTGGTCAAAGTGACAAGCAACATTTTGTCCATCCGTGATCAGGGCTGTCTCTGTTTCCTCATCCTCCTGGACTTGCTGCCTTCAAAACCTTTGACCCCTCTATTCTCCTTCACCACCTCTCTTCTCACCTCGAGCTTCATGGTTCTGTCCTTGAATGGTTCAGATCCTACTGCTCACACCCATCTCTACTTCATCTCCAGAAACAGTTTCTCCTCTAGCCCCCACACCATCTCATACAATGTCCTCAGTGGTCTGTCCTTGGTCCTCTCCTCTTCAATATCCATATGCTCCCTCTTTATTACGTCTTCTGCAGACATGGGGTCAATTTCCACCTAATAATAATCCTTGCATTTGATACAGTACTTTTCATGTCTTATAGATGTCTCAAAGGGCTTCACAACATATTCTGTAAAGTGAGTTGATTGTATAAATGTGGGTGAAACACGGTAGCCAATTGCACACAGAGGTGTCCCACAAACCGCTGTGGAATGAAGTGATCAATTAAAAAACATTTTTAGGGATTATTAACAGATATGTAGAGTAAGGATCAATGAGGATGAACTGCATCTCTCTGCCTCCACCGTCGACTCCAAGACCACTGCTGTCCTGACCGAATGTTTGGCAAACATCAAGTTCCGTATGAGAGACAACTTTCTAAAGTTGAACATCAACAAGACTGAGGCCCTCTTGATTGGCTCCCATCAAAGCCTCAGCATCAGAACCTCAGATGCTAACACCATCACCATCCATGGATGCTCACTCCACCTCACTAAGCCAGTCCGGACCCTTTCAGTTTTGTTTGACCCTAAACTGTCCTTCGTACCCCACATCCAGGCCATAGCCTGCTCTGCCTTTCCCCACCTCTGCAACATGTCCCAGCTCTGCCATTGTCTCACACGGCAGATTTTCCGAGACCCTCATACACATTCATAACATCCAGGCTCGAATAAGCAAATTCCCTGCTTATTGTCCACCAACTCCTTCCTCCATAGTAAGATCATCCACAACTCCGCAGCCCAGATCCAACAGCAGGCTCCGTGCCCCTATCCCCAATTCTCGCCCGGCTCCACTTGCTTCCCATTACACAGAGGATGCAGTTCAAGATCCTCCACTCAGCGGGCTCCAGTCTGCTTCATGTCCCTCTCCTCACCCCAAGGATAATAATCTCTTCAAAAAAATAATTGGGTCACTGTCGGTCTGTAATTGGCTGTCGTATTTCGCTCACAAAAATAATGGTGAATTCACTTTACAGTATATTCTGTGAAATGCTTTGAGACATATCAAATGCAAGAATTATTATTATAATTATTATTATTAAAGCATTTGTGCTGATCATACAGGGACATTGTCCAGGCAGTGCTCCCAAGCTAAATGGTTTGGGATGGTTCGCCTCCTTACTCTGGAGGCCGTGAGCCTTGGCTCTTGCCAACCTGCACCTCATACTTTCTGTAATTAGGTGAGAAGTGACAACCATTGGAAGGAGGATAAATGTGCTCCATTACATGGAAATTTCCATCACATTTTACATTGAATCCTGTGAAGAACTTTGAGACGTCCTCCTCAAGGGAAAGCTGGTATTTCATATGTGAGGATTAATATAATAATTATCAGTATAATTAATCTTACCAGATTTTACAGACCATTAATCACATTCCCTGAAATTTCTAAACCAACATTCACACTCACAAACATAGAACCTTGTTAAACTTCTTAACTGCACAATGCTGCTTACTGTAAATGGGGCAAAGTTGTGCTTTTTCCTGAGGCAGAATCTGTGGAATTATCAAATTACTGTACTAAATACTGTAAAAATGTATTTTTCAGCCAGCTCAATGTTTCGGGACTTTATAATGTCAGATTCTTTCCTAGAGGAATCCTGTAGCTTATTGGTTAGAGCACTCGATTCTGCAACCTGGTTTTATGACGGGAATTGAATCCAGTTTGCAGAATCGAGTGCTCCAACCAATAAGCTGCACAATTCCTCCACAAAAGAATGTTTTCTGGTCTAACTCCACACATCTTTGCTTACCTAGAAGTAAGTAGGAACCCAGTTGTTAATCGATTGGCAAATCGCTTTTCAGGGATCTTTTCATAACAAACAAATAAATTAAAATGTTATCACTCAAATCACAAGTTTGTGGGACATTAGTGTGTGAAATTAGCTGCTACGTTTCGCCCACAAAATGTACAGTCAATTCACTTTACAGTATATTCTGTGAAGTGCTTTGAGACGTCTCAAGATGTGATAAGGCACTATATCTAGTGCATGAATTATTATTATTTAGAGATTTCCTAGGAAATAAACCTCACAGTTCTTAGTACTGTATCTGGATAAGCACAATAATAGGCTCTACTGTTTGCATTGCTGTGATATTTGATGACATTTTGTCCATTGGCAGAGAATAATAATAATGATAAAATCAGGAAATGCATTGATCTACAAATTCTCAATGTGAACGTATGTGGGAACATAAAAGAAGCATAGTTCCTATCATCATCAATGCAACTGTGATTGCTGATACAACTATTTAAAAATGGTTTGAGAAAATACCTTGTGAACAAAACCTCTTGCACCAAGTAGCTATTTTAGGAAGTTCAAATATTGTATGCTAAGAAAAGTAACATCTATGCACATGTAAAGTGGCAGTGCTCTGAGCGCTCTCATACGCCATCCGGCATGGAGGGCACTATATAAATTGAAGTTGTTGTTGTTGTAGTGGTCTAGTTGACCCATTGCTAAAAAGCATTAAGAAATTACCTCTATTGAGTGATTTAAACATAAGTGTTTCAAATGAAGTCCGGTCAGCCATGACCTAATGCTCATTCTTTCCATAGCTGGTTTGTTACGCGTTTTACAGTCAGGATTTTGAGCTCTCTAAAACTCCAGGGTAACATTGGGAGGAGTGTTGCATTGTCAGAGGTGCCTCTGGTCCAATATTATACTAATACTGTATTGTCTAATCCCTTCACGATAGAATGTGGAAGCTTGCTGGGTGCAAATTGGCTCAATGTTGAGTAAACACAGTCATGTATGCAGATGACATCCAACTCTATCTTTCTGCCTCTATCTTCGATTCCAGGACCACTCATCAAGTCCTGGATAAGAGCTAACTTTCTATAGTTGAATGTCAACAAGACCGAGGACCTCCTGATTGGCTTGCGTCTATGCCTTCACACATCAGGCACTGGTAACATCAACCTCCATGGTTGCACACAATCAGGAACCTAGTTGTCTTGTTTGATCCTCAACTGACTTTCCTCCCTCTCAACCAAGCCATGATCCGCTCTGCCTTCCCTCACCTCTACAATATTGCCCAACTGCCACTACCTCACCCCTCAGGCCGCTGAAACCTCCTCTTCGACAGTCCCATCGGTCACCCCAAATCCCCAACTTTCCGTCCACCCTCCCCATCCCTGACCCCAGGTTAGGTCCAAAACAATGACTGTCCAACACCGTGGGACATCCTCCCCACATGAAAGGCACTATACAAGTGTAATTTTGTTGTTGCTGTTTTTTAGCAGCTTACTGCATGCTTTTACCCTCCAGTCATCAATTTTGCCTGCTTCTTGAATTACAGATAAACATCTAACATTTTAGGGTTTAATGAACCGATATAGACCAGAACAAACCTTCCATTGACATAGTAACGAATTCAGCCAGAACAAGACCATTTGGTATCCAAGGATCAATTCCCCAATGGGGCAAAATGTACTGTTATATTACTGGAGTGGGGAGGCTTTTTGTGGTGGGGACTTCATTGCATAGAGGTTAGAGCACTCGCCTTGCATGCAAAAGGAATGGGCTTTGATTCCCAGATGTCTAGAAAACGTGAAAAGAGCTATATCAAATGCAAGGATTATTATTATTACAGTAATTAGGTAGGAACCCAGTTGACAGATTGCTTCCCAGGAGTAATAATCCTAAACATTTTTTTTTAAAGTAATCACTCAATCCATTGCTGATGTGAGACACTACTGTATACTTTTCATCTATGATATAACCTGTTAATTCATTTTACAATATATTCTGTGAGGTTCTTTGAGACGTCACACTAACGTGATGAGTCAGTATATCAAATTCAAGGATTCACATAGTCTAAGATGACACGCCAATGCGATGCCGGGAGTGTGTTGCATTGTTGTGATGTTAAACCGAGATCCTGTCTGCTGTTCAGTGGATGTTATGTTGTGTTATGTTGTTTATCTTGTGTTCAAATCCTTCCATTCCTCTGCACCCCACTACTTCTCTAACCTCCTCTGTCCTCATAACAGTACCCTTTACTTCCACTGTACTATGTCTGGCCTCCTCCTTGCCCCCGAATCCTCTGCTCCACCATCGCAGTGCCTTCAGCCACTACGCCCCGAAGCTCTAACTCCCTCCCTCACTCCCTTCGCCTCACTCCCTATTTTCAGGTTGTGCCCGAAGACGTTTCTGTTCAACCGTGCCTTTGGTTACCTTTTCCCTCTCCCCGGGCTCTGCCCCAGGCTCCGCTTTGTGAAGCGCTCTGAGACACTATCTGAGATGGAGGGCACTATATAAATCCAAGTTGTTGTTAAAGATCCCATGGAACTATTCGAAAAGAGAAGGAAGGTTATCCCAATGTCTTGGCCAACAATTCCCCAAATAAATAAATGGTGTCACTCATTTCAAGGCTGTTTGTGGGACATTGCTGTGTACAATTCTGTTGCCATATTTGCCTACAAATACACAGTCACTCTATTTCACATAAATCCTGTGAAGGGCTTTGAGACTTTCTTTCCGACGAGATAAGGCACTATATAAATGTAAGTTTTGATTGATATCAAATGCAAGGAATATTATTATTATTTGCAATGTGTTTAAGAGGAAGGTAGGTGCATGCATGAGGGAGAAAGAAAATACAAGGGGAGGGGCATAGAAGAGCCGGATGCTTGTTTGGAGGATAAAGTTTTATAAATGCCGGCATGGACTAGGTGGGCTAAATCCCCTGTTTTCAGTTTGTATCACTTTTTTAACATAGTCCAGCAACCATTGTGTGTAAAAGCAATTGCTGTCCCCTTAAATTGCACCCTTGCCAGTGTCTTTGTGCACAAAGCTGTGCACTTTGAATCTGTCAGACATAACGTACAGTACAAAACAGATTTCCCCCTCCTACCCAAGGACAAGTAGCTCAGAGTGGGCACATTTTGCCAGCAGCTTGTTTACTGTACAGTACTCTGGATTATGCAGTTAGTGGTTGCTTTGACCTCCCCACCCCCACCACACAGACACACACACATTGTACTGTTTCCATTGTGAGCATATCCTTGGTCTAGTCTCCACTTGCTGACCACAGAAGCTTGAAATTCCATTTAGTCTTAGCCAGTAGGTTTCTAGTTTTTTTTACATACACACACACACACACACACTCGGCCAACATTCTGGTAAATTATTAAACTCAGCCTTACTTTCAAAGACATTGTTTTAAGAACATCTGAAAAACTTCCAAATTAATAATAATAAACCTTGCATTTGATGTGGCACCTTGTCTCGTTGTTGAGACATCTCAAATATATTCTATAGGGAGAACAGGTCTGTTAGGTTATGGGGAGAGAGCTGGGCAGTGGGATTGAGTTGCTCTTTTCAAAGAGCCGGCACAGACTAGAGTGGCCGAATGGCCTCCTTTTGTGCCATAAAATTCTATGATTCTATGATATTGCAAAGTGGATTGACTGCATCTTTTATGAGCGAAACATGGAGGGCAATTGCATACACTAGTGTCCCACAAACAGTTGTGGATTTAGTGGCCACATTTTTTCGGAGGGATCGTTATTCCTGGATAGCAATCTACCAATCGCCTACCAACCCAGTTACTATCTACTGCTAGGTAAACAGAACAACAACAACAACAACAAATTACAATTATAGAGCGCCTTTCACGTCGGGAGGACGTCCCAAGGCGCTGCACAGGAGGCGTATGACCCGAGCTGAGAGGGGAGTGTTTGGGAAGGGGTGAAACACGAAGGGGAGGTCGAAGAGTTCGGGGTGGAACAAAAGGCACGGTCAAAGAGGAAAGTCTTCAAACCGGCCTTGAAAGAGGAAAGGGAAGAAACGAGACAGAGGGATTGAGGGATGGCATTCCATAGGGTGGGAGCGGAGAAACTGAAGGCCCGGCCTCCGATAGTGGGGCGGTTCGGGCGGGGGGCTTGGAGCAGGCCAAGTCCTGTTGAATGGAGGGTCCGGGTGGGCTTGTAGGGGGAAAGTAGATTGGTTAAATAGGGCGGGGCAAGGCCGTGTAAGGCCTTGTAGGTGAGGACGAGGATCTTGAACTCGATCCTCTGGAGAATGGGGAGCCAATGGAGACGGGCGAGGGTGGGGGTTATATGGTCGCGGAGGCGGGTGCGGGATAATACACGGGCTGCAGAGTTTTGGATGACCTGCAGCCTGTGAATGGAGGAACTGGGGAGGCCGACGAGGAGAGAGTTTCCGTAGTCCAGCCTCGAGGTGATGTATGCATGCACGAGTGTTTCGGCAGCGCGGGGGGTAAGATAGTTGCAGAGCCTGGCAATGTTGCGCAGGTGGAAACAAGCGGTGCCGGTCAAGGCACAGATGTGGGGTAGGAAGGAAAGTTTTTGATCGAACATGATGCCGAGGTTCCTGATTGGCTTTGTGAGGTGGAGAGTGCAGCCTTGGATGTTGAGGCTGGCAGCGCCCGATGTGCGGAGGCACTAGCTTGAGCCAATCAGGAGGGCCTCGGTCTTACTCACGTTCAATTGCAAGAAGTTGTCCCTCGTCCAGGACTCGATGTCGGACAGACATGCTGTCAGAACATCGATGGTCTGGGGGTTGAGGGATGAGGCAGAAAGGTACAACTGGGTGTCGTCCGCATACATGTGGAAATTTACCCCATGTTTGCGAGCATGTGGAAGAAGGAAATATGGCTATGGTTTTGCCCTGTCCAGGAATCGAAAGGGGACCTCTCGCTTGTGAGGTGAGTGCTCTAACCAATACTCTACACGACTCCAAATGAAGCCTTAGTTTCAGAATTGTCACAGATTGATTCAGTCGGTTGCCCTCTCATATTGTCACCTCACTAAGCTATCCTGGAACCTTAGTGTTTGACCCGCAACTATCCTTTCTGCCCCAAATCCATGCTATGATTCCCTATCTCCGCAGCATTGCCTGGCTCTGCCATTGTCACACACAGCAGGCCACCAAAACTCTCATTCACACATTTATAACATCCAGGCTTGTTTTTACCATCTCACTGCTTGTCGGCCTCTCCAAATCCTCCCCCCATCGGCTGCAGACCACCCAGAACTCTGCAGCCCATATCACCTCCCCCAACAGGCTCCGTGACCCTATAATAATAATAATAATCCTTGCATTTGATATAGCGTTTTTCACATCTTATTGACGTCTCAAAGCGCTTCACAGAATATACTGTAAAGTGAATTGACTATATTTGTGAGCGAAACACTGTAGCCAATTGTGCACAGCAGTGTCCCACAAACAGTCGTGGATTGAAATGACCAATTTTTATTATTGTGGGGTTTTTTGGATGGATTATTATTAGGCAGGTGGAGTAAGGAAACTTGCCCAAGGTTTCGCCCTGCTCTGCCTGGATTTGAACACAGGTCTCACGCTTGTAAGGCGAGTGCTCTAACCACTGAGTTGCAGAAGCTCCACTGAGCTACTATCACCCCTATCCTTGCCTGACTTCACTGGCTTCCCATCACACAGAGGATACAGTTCAAGCTGCTCCATGGACTCTCTCCCCACTACCTCTGACCTCTTTACTCCCTACAAACCTACCTGCTCACTTCACTCAGTGGGCTCTGGCTTGCTTCATATCCCAAGCCTCGCCTGCCCACCATTGGTGGCCGAGTGTTCAGCCATTCTGCGTTCCCTCCACCTTGCCCCCTCCTTTGCTTGCTTCAACAATAACAACAACAAAATTACATTTGTGAAGCAGTTTTCTTGTCAGAAGGATGGCCCAAGTCGCTCAACCCGTCACAAGACCCCCCCACTTCAAACGTGCCTTCAATCACCCTCCTTCCTCTCCACCCACCCCACCCACCCCCCACCTAATCCCGACACCCAGCTCAGGTCCAAAACTGTCATTGTCCAGCACCTTGGGATATCTTCTCAATATCAAAGACACTATACAAATGTAATATTGTTGTTGTTCTTGAATTGTAAGACAATATGGTCTCACCGGCTAGTCAGATTGGTTCAGTCGGTTGCACTCTCACGTCTGAGTCAGAAGGCAGCGGGTGTCAACTTGCACACAGCAATATCCCACAAATAACCATGAAGTGAATAATCAATTTGACTTATACTGTATAAGCAACTAACAGAGCGAGATAATGATATCTTGGGCTGCACACTGCCATCAGCAGGCACAAATGGTACTGCATTTAGAAAGTGCAACCAAATCCCGATAAATGTGGCACTGAGCTGCCAAGAGGTGCACTTTCAGTGTGGAATATGTTTTGATCAGAAGTCCACAAAGAGCAAATAAAAATGGCAGGCTACCAGGTCACTGTTATATAACTTCACTGAAGGATTATCAATTTCAAGATCATTACACTCACCTCCAAATCACTTCAAGCCCCAGCACCTTACTACCACTCCAACCTGCTCACATGCCTTGAACTCACATGGTCTATGATACCACTATAATGCAGTGCTGGTGGTGGGCTACATTGTCGGAGGTGCTGTCCTTGGATGAGACATTAAACCTGGCTATCCGAGTGAACATTGAAGATCCCATGGCACTATTTAATAATAATAATAATCCTTGGATATAATCTAGCGCTTTTCATGTTTTCTACACGTCTCAAAGCTCTTCACGGAATATACTGTGAAGTGAATTCACTGTATATTTTTGGACGAAACATGGCAGCCAATTGCGCACAGCAGGCAGTGTCCCACAAACAGTGAAGTGACCAATTTATTATTTATTTTCTTGAGGGATTATTATCAGGCATGTGGAGTAAGGAAACTTGGCGAAGGTTTTGTCCTGCCAGGAATCAAACCCAGATCTCTCCCTTGTAAGGTGAGTGCTCTAACCACTGAGCTGCAGAACTCCATTTGAAAAGAGAAGGGAGTTTCTCTCTCCCTGTTGCTTGTGGGACTTTGCCGTGTGCAATTGTACTGCTGCGTTTAAGTAGAAATACAGACACTCCACTTTATAACAAATCCTGTAAAGTGTTTGAGACATTCCCTCAATATGTAAAGGGATATGTCAAATGCAAGGATAATAATAATAATACTGCTAATAATAATCTTTGCATTTGACATATCCATGTAAGCGTTATTACATTGTTGAGATGTATCAAAGAGCTTTCACAGAATATATTGTAAAGTGGATTGATTGTTGGTTGTGGGCAAAACGTGGCAGCCAATTGTGCAAAGCAGTGTCCCACAAACAGTCGAGACTTTAGGGACCACTTTTTGGGGGAATATCATGCCTGGAAGGCGATCCGCTAATCAACTAACAACCTGGTTCCTAATTACTGCTATATAAACAGAGGCATGTAGAGTAAAAACTGTGCCTAAGGTTTTGCTCCGCCCGGCAATAGAACCCAGGTCCTTTTGCTTGCGAAGTGAACGGACAAATCCCTAGGCTATGGGATATAGCATTAAGGAATATTCCAATAAGGAATATTATTATTATTATTATGGGCTGTGCATGTACAGATATATCTTTGAGTTGTATGTACACCTGGTGCTTTACTCTGAATGCTGAGCTGTTCTCTGTACATTATTGACGGTGTGGATGGACGGATTGACAGAGCTCTCATCCCTATCTAACCTCAACGTCAATCCCCACAGAGGGTCACAAGCGTTAGGTCTGACAACAATACCTTGCTGACAAAAAGATGGGAAACGTCAACAACAGTCACTTGCCTTGGACATCTGAAAGAGAGACGCTGAAAACAATAAAGGTTTAACCACTTGCCCCACATCCTCACACTCATCACTAAACCACAAAAACGATATCTCTGCATGATTATTCAAGTGAGATTAGGTAGACAGAAGGACCTTCTTCATCCAAACCAATCGTGTGATACTGTGTATTGATTCTCACTTCACTCAGAGGGTGATTACTGTCTAGAAAAAATCACCAGGAAGGTTGAGGCCAGGTTACTAGGACTTGTTTAAAAAAATAGATTGACCCTGTGATGCAGGATTGTAGGGTGGGCGTTCTGAAAATATGAGATTAAATGGGCCAAAGGGCATTCTTTGTCTAAACCGATCTTGTGAGCTTTTGATTTCCTGAGTGAATGTTCAGCCTCCCCCACACCCCCCATCTCACTTCCCCGATACACCCACCCCCCTCCCACTTCCCCCATGAAAGTTGCAATTGCACACAGCAGTGTTCCACATGCTTCAATGGTTTGAGTGACCAATTTAGGGGTAGGGATTATAAACCCGGACAGTGATCTGCCAATTGACTAACAACCGAGTTCCTGCTGACTGCTTGGTAAATAGAATAAGGAAACTTGACTAAGGTTTCGCCCCACCTGGGAAATGAATTTGGGTCAACTCACTTGCAAGGCAAGCACACTAATAACGATGTGATGGGACTACATTATTGACTACATTATTCAATTACCTCGATTCAGCTTTTCCCTTTATTACATTCTTCTAAGAAATCTCTAAATGGTGAAAGCACGTTTGCCAATTAAAATATGAAAGGGATTGTTCTGTCCAATGTGAAATGCAGATTGTGTGATTAAATTAAAAGGCATTAAAACCTGCGTATAAATACACACCTGCTGGGAACTACTCTATGGAGCCAAGAACACTGAGTTCTGCCAGTCACCGTACTTAAGTAAATTTACACTCCTCCATCACAGCTCTGATCTGTGGTATTTTCTTAACAAAAACAATCTGCCATTAGCAAATTTCTAAAATGTCAAATCTGATTTTTTTTCGGAAATTGTAACAAGCTGAATAATGCATTCCTGTGGAGTTCTGTAGCGTAGTGCTTAGAGCACTCGCCTCACAAGCGAGAGGTCCAAGGTTAGATTCCCTGGCAAAATAAAACCGTAGGCAATTTTCCTTATTCCACACACCTCTGTTTATCTAGAAGTAAGTAGAAACCAGGTTGTTAGGCAATTGCTGGATCACTTTCCAGAGGTAATAATTCCTTCAAATAAATAATGGTTTGGTCACTGAATCCTCAACTGTTTGTGGGACACTCCTGTTGCGCCATTGGCAGCTGTTTAATTTGGTCAGCTGGGTGTCTGACACATGCGGAAATCCATCACCATGCTTAAGAACATCCAAACAAAGCTGAGAATTCCATGCATCCTATGTACACATGGAAATCCCAGAGATAGGTTGTTGGAATGGAATGCGCTCTCTCTCCCTGGAGGGACACATCCTGCTTATTCCGGAATGTATTAGGCACAGATTGGCAAGAGCCAAGGCTTGGAGACTGCAGAGTGTTTGTTTGGGTAATTGCTGGAGTCTAACTAACTAAAGAAACATAACCCACTGTCTGGCAAGCTTTCCCACTTGGTTGTCCAGCCAGGATCACCCTGGGTCCAGAAATGGTGTCTGTCCACAAATTTGTTCATCACTCCTCAAGCCTCCCATGATCTTTTAGATCTACAATGTATGGGTTGGATCTGGGAGGGGTGGGTGCCAAAGAATGTGGTGGTGTAGGGCAAACTTTTCTGAAGGCGCTTTGGCACATACGATGATCTTGAGACAGATAAGGAGACAAAACAGGAGATCAAGGTGAAAGGGCAGAATGAAGTTCCAGAAAGTGGGGAAATGTAGGCTGAAAGTCTAACCTCCATTGGTGGGAGGGTCCAGCGATATATCGATATATCGCTAAAACCCGATATAATTTTCATATCGATACGCCGATATAGGCATTTTAAAAATATCGATAGATCGAAAAATCAATATATCGAGGTAAAAAATCGGAATGCCGCACACTGAACTACAAGACTCAGAATGCTCATCTCTATACACAATGCACAGACCGAGGTGCAAAGCCACCATATTGTATTCATAGTCCTCGAATACAATATACAGGTATGCAAGGGGTGGGAGGGGAGAGAGACGGCTGGGGGTGGGGGAGTGAGGGGGAGAGAGACTGCTGGGGGGGTGAGGGGGAGAGAGATGGCTGGGGGGGTTGAGGGGGAGAGAGACGGCTGGGGGGGGAGGGGGAGAGAGATGCCACGGGGGGTGGGGGGGGGGAGAGAGACGGCTGGGGGGGGTTGGGGGGGGGAAAGAGACGGCTGTGGGGGGTGGGTGGGAGAGAGACGGCTGGTGGGGGTGTAGAGAGACAGCTGGAGGGGGGTGAGAGACGGCGGGGGGGGGGTGGGGAGAGACGGGGTGGATGTGATAATATACAGATAGAGATGTGGGTGATGTGAGAGAGACACACAGACAGAAAAACACAGAGATGGAGTGAGAGACACAGAGAGAGAAAGATATTTACCTCCTGAGAAGATAGGCCCCGAATGCGCGCGCACCCAGAACGCGCACGCACACCGAATGCGCACGCCGCGCGTGCATGTGCAGTACGAAAAACCTGAAAATATTGATATTTTGGTGTATCTCAATATGAGCCCATCGATATATCTAAATCGGAAAATTTCCATATCGACGGACCCTAATTGGTGGTGTCACTTTCTGCACCCTATTTGGAATGTTATTTTAATCTTATAAAGGTGGGTCAGCCAGGCTCAGTTGGTGGACATTCTCAGTTCTGAGTCAGACGGTCATGAATTGAAACCCAACAACAGGACTTGAACAAAGCATTGTAGTAATTGAGCTGCATTATCAGAGGTTCCATCCTTTGGATAACACGTTGAACCAAGGCCCTGCCTGTGCCTGTTCAGGTGGACGTTGAGATTCTCCCAATGCGCTATTTGAAAAAAGTTACCCCTGGTATCCTGACCAACAATCTCTCGGATAAAATTGGTCACTTATTTCATGTTTGTCCGTGGGACATTGCTGTACACAAATTGTCCACCCATTCGCTAACGAAATACGCAGTCACTACACTTTTAAGTAAATGCTGTGAAGTGCTTTGAGACATGAAAGGCAATAACAACAAATTACATTTATAGGATTTGTACCCAAACTGACGGTTGGGATTCGGAGGGGTGGAGGGCAGGGAGGTTGAGATTTGGAGAGTGCCCGAAGACACAGTTGAAACAGAAGATCTTGAAACAGGCTTTGAAGGGGGCAAAGGGTGGATTTCCAAATGTGTGGGGGCAGAAAGGCACTCTAACAAATACAAGAATTATAATTTTTTTGTCTCCACAAAGTACCCTTTGAGACAACTCTTTACAAGGATGAAGTCCACGGGCTTGTCTCAGTGTTCATTTTGAGGCTGGAGTTGAGGGGGGGTGTCATGGTGGGGATGAGTGAGACCAGAATGGGTTAATTGTGAGGATTGGCTGTGAGTAGTGACTTATGTGGACTAAAGGTTACTTCTGGTATCTCTTCCTTGCTGGGGTGTTTAACAACCCAAGTCTATTCTATAAAAAGATCCGCTAACAAATCGTTAGTTATCTGGAAGGAGTCCGAGTGGTGGAGTATCATTTACTCTATGTTGTCAGAGCAATAAACATTGCCCATTAAACACCCAATCTCTCTGCGCTTGACTCATTTCCTGTTGCTACACAGGATGTTCTTTGAATCTGTCAGTCTGTTATAAACAAATAGACATTGCTCAAGTAAGTTCCATCCGCAAAGATAGCAGAGTGTAGGCGTTTCCTACCAGATCAATCACCATTAATGGTTTCAACCCTCATTGGCTGCTTTCAGATCCAACCCTTTGTTCCTTTGCAGAATTACACTGAAAGCTCTTTATATCGGGGGCATTGAGCACACATTCCAAGCTGATACTCCAGTGCAGTGCTAAGGGAGTGCTGATTTTAAAAAAAGCTAAGGGAGTGCTGAATTGCTGGAAACATGGTCTTTACAAGCACAGCTGCTGATGGCGGAGCAGACAAGGGATGTGTAGGAGGTCGGAGCCATCTGACCACAAGCATCGGACAGTGGAGTGGGGTGTGAGCAGGTGGGAGAGGAGGGAAGTTCTAGGGCATGAAGTGACCGATCACTAAGTGGAATGCTTCAATGCACTCTCATTGTCTGGCCAGCAATCCTCCAAATAAATTGATCATTAACCTCATGGCTGTTTGTGGGACTTTCCTGTGCACAAATTGGTTAACATGTTTTTCTCCAAACTTAGTCACAATATACGTCAGTATTTATTGTGAAGTGTTGGAAGAAGTTTTCTAATAACAATAACATTTGTGTTTGATATTGTCATGTCAAAATGTCTCACAGTGCCGCGCAGAGTTTTTATGAAGGTGTCTTGACTGTTTATTTGTCAGCAAGTTGAGCAACCAACTTGTGCAGAGCAATTTCCTGCAAAACACACAGTCACTCCGCTTACCAGTAAATCCGCAAAGCACTTTGACACGTCCTCCCAACCTGAAAGGCCCAATACCAAATGAAAGGATTATTACCATTCACCTAAATTGTTAAGACAAATGGTTCCAAGGCTAAGAATTTGCGCCTCTTTGGCCATTGGAATGCTAATCCTATCGAAGATCCTGGAAGAGGGGAAGACAGAAAAAGTGAAAGGGAAAAATTAGTTCTGAGAGGCAGAGGTTAGAGATATACCAGAATATCTGACACTGCAAACCTCAGTTTCAAAAATTCATAACATCCTAATCACAATAGAGCAACCTCCAAAAACCTCTAAAAAAAGCCATATACAAATGTAATTTTGTTCTTGTACCGATCAGCATCTTTCCAGTAGGATAACATCTCAGATCGCTTCAAATCAATAGTAATCCTTGCATTTGACATAGTGTTGTATCCAGAATATAGAATATACTGTACTGTAAAGTGAATTGACTGTATTTTGTAGGTGAAACATGGCAGCCACAAACTGATCCACAAACAGTCGTGGATTGAGTGATCAAATTATTATTATTATTATTATTTACAGGGTCGGACACTGAGAAAGGAGAGATAGATGATCATAACCTTCCCCACTTTCAAAGCACTCCTCATTACTTTCCTCTTTGACCTGTCATCTTTTCACCCCCACCACCTTCATCAGCTCCTCAAGCCTTGGCTCGAGTGCTCAGCCAATTGCTTTGAGATGTGAAAAGTGCTGCATAAACATTAATTGTATTGTCTAATCTGGAAATAAATCTCACTGCAAATTCAACCCGGGTTCAATTCCCAGGTGGCGCAAACCATTAGGTAAGTTTCTTTACTCCACACCTCTGTTTATCTAGCAGTAAGTAGGACCCCGGTTGTTAATCAATTGGTGGATTGTTTTCTGGGGATGATAATCCTGCAAAAAATAATAATAATTTGAAGTTAATAATAATTAACTTAATCCATGGTTGTTTGTGGGACACTGCTGTGTGCAATTGACTGCTACGTTTCGCTCACAAAATATATGGTTAATTCACCCTGCAGTATATTCTGTGATTCTTTTTGAGATGTCTCGTATACATGATAAAGTGTTTTATCAATTGCAAGGATTAGTATTAATTATAATAATGCATTTGATATTTGATACAGTGTTCTGGAATGCTACTCCAAACAAAGTGTGCTGTATAAATGCTGTTAAAATTGTTGTTGTTTCACATCAGGAGGACATCTTAAAATGTTTCATAGGATTTACTGTAAAACTATTTTGTAGACCTCAATGTTTGACTGAAAACATTTCCATTCAATCCATGAGTTCAAGCATTTGCTCTGGAGATGGCATCTGCTCTGAAAATAACAGTGGACAATAAATTAAAAAAAACAATAAGTTCCCCTTTTACTATCTACTGACTATCACAGATTCCCACTAGAGGACACCAAAGCTCTTTCACATTGTGGGAACATTGTTTATTGTGTTTCCCAAGTGAGCAACGATAAATAAGGCAAACAGGATCCTGGGTATTACTGCCAAATCAGTTGAGGTCAGATCCCCAGACGTCATATGCAAGCTACCTGTATATAGTGGTCTAATCAGGCCACCACTGGAATACTGTGTACAGTTTGGGTCATCGTGACCTAATAATTATCATATTCCTTGCGTTTGGTATAGGGCCTTAACACATTAGAAGGACATCAAAACGTGTGGCTCAGCATTTACTGTGAAATAAGTGATTGTATTTTATGATCACAGCATCAGCACAATTGCGCACAGCAAATGTCCCATAAAACACAATGAAACAAACAAATGACCAATTATATTTGCGGGAACGTGGACCAGGAGAGAAGAACTCCTCTTTTGATAGTGGTTTTGATAAGTGTCAACAGGTACAAATTATTTCCACTGGTTTGTTGAGTCAGTGACAAAAGGGGATTTATTTAAGATAGTAAATTGAACAAATGGGCAGGTTAGAAGAATGTGTCCATTCTATATTGGCCTTTATGAGTAACTAGACAAATATTCAAATAAGAGTCAACTACTGGAATATGGGGAAAGGGCAGGTAAATGGGTTTAAATGGGACTGATTGCTCTTAAAGAAGCTGGGCATAGAAACAGTAAGAAGGGTAGGAAAATAACCCTTTCAGCTTCCACCCTCTCTAGCGACTACCCCAGCTATAGGCAAACTAAACAGCTGCCTCTAGGCTATCTAGTTTGCACAGTGGATTTCTGGGAGAAGTGATTTGTTTTTTAATGCTTCACCTGCAAAAAAGAGATGAGAATGAAATGATAGTTTTACAATTCGATTACCTATTTGAAACCAGTCTACCAGCCTTAGTAATACTGAAATAATCAACTCCTACTTGAGGTTGCTGATTTGACGACAAAAGATCTTAAAATCAATTTGCTTGGAGAGTTCAAACAGTGTAGCGACTGCATACATTATACAGGGCATTCACAAAGTCCTGTTCCCACCTTTTTTTGAAACAGTGCACTGATTAACAACTGAAACATGTAAAGGAATGATGATAATTCTATTTAGAAGTACAGTGCTTAATTGTATTCAGTACAAGTGTTTAACTCTATTTAGATGTCCAGAGGATCAATATGAGTGAGTGCCATCATTTTCATGGCAGATAATGACTCATCTTCATGTTTGGTGTAACACTTGAACAGAAAATAAAAAATCAGTTGATAATAGGACTTTGTGAACACCGTCAGCACCTTGCAAAGTCCTCCCGATGTGAATACTGCAATATAAATGTAATTTTGTTGTTGTTGTAGGTAACTGGTGTCTCGTTCCCATTCCAGAATGGCAGAGCAGAACAGAGTAGAGTAGGTTTCAGACGCTATCAGTCTATTTCTCCTGCTGTTAGTATTAGAGTACTCACCTCACAAGCGAGAGACCTAGGTTCGATTCCCAACAGGTCAGGTCGAAAACTTGGGCAAGTTTCTTTACTCAACATGCCTGACAATAATCCCTAAAATTTTTTTATCATTTCAATCCATTAATGTTTGTGGGTTACAGCTGTGCGCAATTGGCTGTTGCGTTTCGCCCACAAAATATACAGTCAATTTACTTTACTTTACAGCACTTTGAGACATCTAGAAGATGTGAAAAGCACTATAATGCTATATCCAATGTAACGATTATTATTAGAACAGGCTTGCAAGCTATCACTGTGCATTTGTAATAAAAACAGAGACTCGCATTCCTCTAGGCCATCTTTACTGTATCAAGCCAGGGTCCAGCTCACATTACATTGTGTTGCACTCACTGTGTGCCTCCAACAGGAACAGAATATTCCAGGGCCCATTTTATGCTCTTCACAGCTTGTCAGAGTCACATTCCAACCGTAAAGCCCACTCGGCTTCACCGGGTTAAAACGGGTGTCATGTGACAATAGGAATGACGGCAGTTAAGGAAACATATCTTCACTCAATGAGCGCGAGAGTTTAGAGTTCATTGACAAATGGAGGATGTCCAAATGAGTTCTGTACAGTACTGTGGTGCAAGGCAAAGGGATTGAGCAACGGTGTTCCAGGGTTTGGGGTCTAGTGGCTGAAAGTGCGACCTCCAATAATAATAAAATAATAATTGCATTTGATATAACACTTTTCACGTCTTCAAGGCGTCTCAAAGCAATGGTGGAGCGGGTAGTGTGAGGGACAAGGAGGCGGCTAGTGTCAGTCAAGCAGAAGGGGTGGGTGGTGGATTGGGGAGTGAGGAAGTCAGAGAGGTGGGAGGAGCCTGGGAGGGAAGGGATTTAAACATGAGTGTGAAGATATTTAAATGGATACATTGGGTGATGGGGAGCCAGTGGAGCCTAAACAGAACAGGTGAGATGTGGGTATAGAGTTTGATCCAGGTCAGAATGTGGATAGCAGAGTTTTAAATGAGCTGAATCTTTTGAATAGTAGAGCTGGGGAGACCAGCAAGGAGTGGGTTTGAATAATCCAGGCAGGAGGTGACAAACACATGCACAAGGATTTCAGTTGCGTTTGGAGTAAGGTACGGTCAAAGGCGGGTAATGTGGCTGAGGTAGAGGAAGGTGGTCCTGGTCAGGAATTGGATGCAAGGGAGTAAAGCTGAGAATCAAACCGGACGCCTAGATTGCATGCTGGTTTGGTGAGTCTGAGGGAGAGCCCGGGGAAGTTGAGGAGTTCAGATCCACAGGATTGAACACATTGATGGAGAGCCAAAAAGTATGGCTTCCATGTTGTCCGCATTCAACTGCAGAAGGTTTGCACTCACGCAGTCCCTAATGTTTGCCAGACAAGCTGATAGAACATTGGTGGACCTGGTAATGATACTGGAGGACGCAAACCAGATTTGTGTATCATCCTTATACATGTGGAAGTTTAATCCATGTCTGCGGATGGCATTGCCCAGAGTACATAGGTGAGGAAAAGAAGGGGGCTAAGGATGGAGTCCTGGGGTACCCTGCAGGTGACCAAGCGGGGGTGGGTGGAGAAACCATTTGCCAAGATTAATTGGAGGCAATTGGTTAAGTAGGACTCACACCATGCAAGTGTGATCCCACTAAGATGGATGAGGGAGGAGAGGCGATGGCGTTGTCAACCATGTCAAATACAGCAGAGAGATCCAGGAGGACGAGGACGCAAAGGGAGCTGGATGGCTGCGTCAGGATCTCTGCAGGTGGAGGGCCACAGGGAGAGGAGGTCCGAGGTATCTCAATCTACGACTCTGTGTGGGCCGCGTTTTACCCACAAAATACAATCAATTAATTTTACAGTATATTCTGTGAAGAGCTTTGATTCATCTGAACAACTCGGTAAGGCGCTATATAAAATGCAAGGATGATTAGCATGGTGGACTTTAGTCAGCCAGGTGTCTGACATGTATGCTTAACAGTAGCTGTAGATAACACTGGAGTAGAGCAATGCCACTGGAATATTTTAAATCCTCAAGTGTTCAGATCAACTGAACTCCAAGAAGAATAATATAATGAATAATTGTCATAATCCTCAGAATTTATATCAAGGTAAATGCCTCAAAGCACTTCAATGCAAAGTGTATTGACCGTATTTTGTCAGAGAACACAGCAGCCAAATTGCATATAGCAATGTCCGAAACAGCCATGAAGTGAATGACCAATTTTATTTGAGGAATTGTTGTGGCTTCAAACCCTGGGTCAGGATTTGGAACTCATATAATCCAGACTGTCACCCTAGTTCATTACCAAGGATGCACTGTATTGTTCATGGTGTTGTACTTCAGATGAGACTTTAAACCAAGGTCCCATCTGCCTGTTCAAGTGGATGTTAAAGATCCCATGGCACTATTTGTAAAAAGAAGTGAGTTTCTCCCGGTGTCCTAGGCAACAATCCTCCAATAAAATTAATGATTCACTTCATCGCTGTTTGTGGGATGTTGCTGTGTGCAAATTGTTGCCGCATTTTGCCTATAAAATACAGTCACTGCATTTTACAATGTATCCTGTGATGCACTATAAGCAGTTACCGAATGTATGAAACCATGGAATCCTCCTCCACTGCCTGTCCTCCGTCATCTACCTCAGTGGGGCCGCACTCGCCACGTTTGAGTCCTACCCACAAACCGTCAGTACTATATCTCTACAAACGGCTTTTCCTCCCGCTCTCACATGGTTATCTACGGGGTACCCCAAGGATCCATCCTTGGCCCCTCCTCTTCCTAATCTACATGCTCTTTCTTGGTGATGTCATCCTCAGACATGGGGTACACTTCCACATGTATGCAAATGACACCCAACTCTATTTTTCTACCTCATTTTGCGACCGCCAGTCTCCTGATGTTCCGTCAGCCTGCCTGTCAGACATCAGGAGCTGGATAAGTGAGAATTTCCATTCAACCTCCAATTATCCTTCCTCCCCCACATTCGGTCCTTAACCAACACCACTTTCTTCCATCTCCGCCGCATCGCCTGTCTCTGCCAATATCTCACCGTAAAAGCCACCTAACCCCTGGTCGATGCCTTTGTCACCTCTCAGCTGGACTATTCAAATGCCCTCCTCACCTATCTCCTCTCCGCTACCATCCATAAAATCCAGGTGATTTAGAATTCTGCTGCCTGCATTCTTACTCGTACCAAACTCCGCTCCCCGATCACCCCAGTCCTTGCCAGATTGCACTGGCCCCCTGTCCCGGAGAGGATTGATTTCAAGATTCTCACACTTGTTTTCAAATCTCTCCACTCCTCTGCAACCCCCTACCTCTCCAATCTCCTCTCTCTTCACAACAGCATCCGTTGCCTTCACTCCACCGGGTCTGGCATCCTCCTTGTCCCCGAATCCTCCGCTCCACCATGCCTTCACCACTACACCCTGAGGCTCTGGAACTCCCTTCCTCACTCCCTTTGCCTCACCCCCACCCTCTCTCTACTTTTAGGTCTCGGCTAAAGACCTTTCTTTTCAACCACGCGTTCGGTCACCTTTTTCCCCCTCCCCCTGGCTCAGCCCCGGGGTCAGTTATTGTGAAGCGCTCTGAGACGCTGCCCGGCATGGAGGGCGCTATATAAATCCAAGTTGTTGTTGTTGTAGAATCCTACATCACTGAAGGAGACCACTCGACCCATCATGCTTGTGTCAGTTCTTTGAACGAGCTATCAAACTAGTCCTACAACCCCCCTGCTCTTTCCCCATAGCTTTGCAAATTTTCCTTTTTCCAGTAAATATCCAACTCCTTTGGAAAGTTATTATTATTAAATCTGCTTTCACCACCAGATCGTAACAATTCGCTGAGTTAAACAAAATCTCATAATCTCTCTGGTTCTTTTGCCATTTATCTTAAATGTGAGGATGAATATTATTTACTGTATCTGTTGTAACAGTTGCAATTTCTGTCCTTCAGCTTTAACATCTTCATGACTGCCTCATGCATTATCCGCTTCCAGTTGGCATACCTACTGCAACTCTCTGTGGCTAATTTGCGGTATTTCTTAACTCGATTCTACATACGAAATGTCAGTATAAAATTTCTAAATGGTTGACAGTGTAAGAAAATGCATTTTTTAAGCATATATATTAGAAATTTGTGGAGTCGCATGGCATTGTGGTTAGAGCGCTTGGCAAAGTTTGATTACGGGGTAGGGCAAAACCTTAGGCAGGGTTTACTTACTCCACACACTTCTGTTTACCTGGCAGTAATTAGGAAACTGGTTCTAATAATAATAATAATCCTTGCCTTTGATATTGCTCTTTTCACATCTTCTAGATGTCTCAAAGTGCTTCACAGAATATACTGTAAAGTGAATTGACTGTATATTTTATGGGCAAAACGCGGCAGCCAATTGCACATTGCAGTGTCCTACAAACAGCCGTGGATTGAATCGACCAATTTATCATTGTTTTATTTTTTGAGGGATTGTTATTAGTTGTGAGGAGTAAGGAAACTTGCCCAAGGTTTCGCCCTGACTGGAATCGAACACAGGTCTCTCACTTGTAAGGCAAGTGCTGTAACCACTGAGCTACAGGACTCCACAGTTTTGCCCTCTGCCAATCATACATGCATTCACTCCTTCTAAGCTCAACTAAGGAAACTACCTAGTTGTCGGCCTCCACATCTCTTTCCTCCACAAGCTACAGATCATCCAGAACTCTGCAGCTCGTATCCTCTCCTGCACCAGGCTCTGTGACCACATCAATCCCTCCCTCGCACGGCTTTAATGGCTCACCATCCCTCAGAGGATAGAATTCAAAATCCTCGTCCTCACCTTCAAGGCCCTCCATGGCATTGCCCCCTCCAACATCTCTGACCGGCTGACCCCTTATCAACCTGTCCGCTCTATCCATTCAGCAGGCTCCAGACTACTCCACATCTCCTGCCCTACCATCGACGGCTGGGCTTTCAGACTGTCTGCCCACGCCCTTTGGAACTCCATCCCACAATCCCTTTGCCTTGCTCCCTCTCTTGTCTTCTTCAAGGCACAACTGAAAACTCTCCTTGTTGACTATGCATTCAACCACCCTCCTATCTCCTATGCCCACCTTCAAGCCAACCTTGCCCCAACCTCCCCTCCTCCATGCTCGGAGTCTGATCCCTGATTGTTCAGTGCCTTGGGACGTTATCCTGATGTGAAAGGAGCTTTACAAATGTAATTTGGTTGTTGTTTTGTGGGACACTGCTGTGCGTAATTGGCTGCTGCATTTTACCCACAAAATACAGTCAATCCATTTTACAATATATTCTGAGAAGTGGTTTGAGGGTTCATGCTTGCTTTGGAGTCACTATGTCACTGTGGAGTTGTATTCAAAACAAATAGCCCAGCGGGAATAACAGGAGAAGGCTAATCGTGGTTATTAAACTATTCACAAGCCTGCTAACAGTAAAATGACAGCACTAATTCTATCGCCCACAAAGCCCAAGGAAACTTGTGACTGATTCAATTCTCATTTTAATGGGATTTTATGTTTTTCTGAGGATAGAGTTTCACAGGTAATACAAACAACAACAGAAGTACTTATTTAGCGCCTTTCACTCGTGATTACCCATCAAAGTTCTTCACAGAGACAACAAAAACAACAATTACATTTGTACAATGCCTTTCACATCAGGAGGACAGCCCAAGATGCTGGACAGTCATGGATTCACACCCGAGCTGGTGATTGGGATCAGGATCGGATCGGGGAAAGGCATATGACTGAAGGCATGGGAGAAGAGGAGGGTCTTGAGAGAACAGCAATAATAAAATTGCATTTGTAAAGCGCCTTTTATATGGAGAGGACGTCAGTGTTTCGGACCTGAGCTGAGGTCGGGATCGAGGAGGATGGAGGGACGGGAGAGGAAGGAGGTTGACTGATGGCACGATCAAAGTGGAGGACATCCGGTTTGGTCAGCCGAACGTGCCTGGACCAGATCCAAACTAACGGTCCATTCGCAGATTTGGCTGGATCACACTAAGACCTACCTCTCTGCCCTTGTCTCTGCCAAGTCCTCCTTCTACTCCAAGGTAATCTTCAAGGGCAAGGATAACCCCAGGCTCCTCTTCTCCACCACTAACTGTCTCCTCCATCCACCTTCCCATGCCTCAACCATCCTCTCCTCCAACTCCAACTGCAAGGAGATGCTGGACTTCCTCGAATCCAAAATTCAAGGAGATCCATTCAGCCACCACTACCTCTCCATTACCTCTCCCTCAGGATCCAACCCCAACTCTCCTCCTACTACACACCTTTGTCCCTATCTTTCCCTCTGCCTTCTCTGCTCCCTCTGCTCTCACCCGGAAAATGAAACCAACCACCTGCTCCCTTGACCCTATCCCCACCTCTCTCCACATCTCCTAGCTCCACCACCTAGCCCACCTCCTACTGACATCATCAACCTCTCCCCATCCACCGACACTATTCCATCCCTTTAAAAACAGCTGTCATCAATCAATCAAAACTTTCATTTATAAAGTGCCTTTCAGTCGAGAGGATGTCCCAAGGTGCTGCACAGTTAGGTAGTGACAAGAGCAGGGTGGGAGGGGTTGGGGCAGGATGAAGAAGAATAGGAAAATTGACTGTATATTTATGGACGAAATGCGGCAGCCAAATTGCGCACAGCAATGTATCCCCATCATCACCATCCTGCAAAAACCTTCACTGGACCCATCCCTACTCTCTACTACCACCCCATCTCCAACCTCCCATTCCTCTCCAAGCCCCTGGAATGAGTTGTTGCATCCCAGTTTCGCTCCTTTCTCTCTCACCATTCGAACTTTGAACCCCTACAATCCGCTTCCTGCCCATAGCATGGATAGAGCCCTGGTGAAAGTCTCCAACAACATTCGAAACATCTGTGATCACTGCTCTTTCTGCCTCCTTGTCATCCTTGACCTCTCTGCTACCTTCAACACTTATCAACCACTCCATCCTCCTACACCACCTCCCCTCCCACCTCATGAATCTGCCCTTGCCTGGTTCAACTCCTACCTCTCTCACCAACGCCACTTTGTCAACACCAATTGCTCCTCCTCCAGCACCCCCCCCCCTTCACTGTCATCTGTGGCATCCCGCAGGGCTCTGTCCTTGACCCCCTACTTTTCAATAACTACATGCATCCATGGAGGTTGACACTGCTAGTGCCTGAGGTGCAGACGTGCTGGCACGAGCCAAACGAGATGGCCTCAGTCTTGTTGACATTCAACTGTGGAAAGTTAGCTCTCATCCAGGAGTTGAGGCCCAATAGGCAGTGTTCCTGGAGTCAAAGGTAGAGGCAGAAAGATAGAGTTGGGTGTCATCTGCATACATATGGAAGTTGACCCCATATCTGCAGATGGTGTCACCAAGTGGGAGCATATAGATATTGAGAAGGAGTGGGCCAAGGAAAGAGCCCTGGGGGACACCACATGTGGCAGTGTGTGGGTTGGAGGAGAAGCCGTATAGATGATAGTGTCAGCGCCTGAGGTGCGGAGGTGCTGACGCAAGCCAATCAGGAGGGCCTCAGGTTTGCGGACATTCAGCTTGACAAAGTTGCTTTTCGTCCAGGACTCAATGTCAGACAGGCAGGCAATCAGGACACTGGTAGTCATGGTCGTATTAAGTGAAGAAATTTTCAAACCTAAGTTGTTGAGTTTCTTTGGTTCCTCTGCTCAAGGGTAGTTATTTAAAGGAAGGCTATAAAGAATAAGCTGGTTTTATTCTATTCATTGCTCAAAACCCAACAGAGGGGCAAAGCGGAGGAACTGTGGAGGAACGATGGAGGAAGGAGCAAGTCCGTGGATAGTCTTGAAGGTGAGGATGAGGATTTTGACCTCTATCCTATAGGGTATAGGGAGCCAGTAGAGCTGAGCTAGGGCGGGGATGATAGGGTCACAAAGCCTGTTGCGGGAGAGGACACTGCAGAGTTCTGGACAATCTGCAGCTTGTTGAGGAAAGAGTTGGGAAGGCCCACAGCAGGGAGTTAGCATAGACAAGCCTAGATGTGATCAATATAATCTCAAGCACCATAGGCAATGGGTCAAAACATTTTTTGAGGACAGCAGGCATGGTCGAGGAGGAAGTATTTTTTTCCCTCTTGGAAAGGTTTTGAAAATAGGAAAGTAGCAGCGAGGGGGGAGAAGTACAGAGAATGGGGACCTAGTGGCTGAAAGTTGACCATATTTTTGTAAACCAATTTCGGACTCACGCGTACAAAATAAGCGAGTGGATCTGTTTTTTGAATATCATTATTCTTGCTCAGTTTATTGCTCAAGATCAATCAATCAAAACTTACATTTAAATAGCGTCTTTCAAGTTGAGAGGACGTCCCAAGGCACTGTACAGTTAGGTAGGCACAAGAGCAGTGGGGGAGGGGTCGGGCAAGATGAAGAAGAATAGGAAAATTGACTATATTTGTGGGTGAAACGTAGCAGCCAAATTGTGCACAGCAGTGTCCCACAAACAGTCATGGAAATGGGATTAGGGGAAAAGGGGGGAAAGATGGCAAGGGGAGAAGCCGGGGCAGGAGACAGGAGAGCAGGAAAGCCGACCGTATATTTGTGGGCAAAACGCAGCAGCCAAATTGAGCACAGAAGTGTCCCACAGAGAGTCACGGAGATGGGGCAAGATGGGACACAAAACCTCATCTGGACACTCCCAGAAATCAGGACGGATGGGCATTCTACCATAGAGGTCTGAGAATGTTCATGTATGATGGGGGCAATACATAAATAGTAGAAATAATAATTGAGAGGACTTCTCAAAGCAGCGGGAAGCTTGTCAGACACTGCCTTGCATTGGCAAGCTATGAGGTTTTAGCTGTTTAAATTCTATTTCCACTCAAAGATTTCCAAGCCTTGCCTCTCGCCACCTGTGTTCAACACTAGGGAAGCAGGATGTCGCTCTGCTGGAGAGAGAGTACAGACAGGCAAATTTACATGTGTAAGTGACATCATTTACAGTCGGTCTGGTTTAGATACTGTGGCAGGTTTCTACATGTGAATTCCCTAAATACACTTCCCTCCACTCTCCCTGATCCCGACCCCAGATCGGGTCCGAAACACTGACTGTCCAGTGCCTAGGGAAGTTCACCCAATGTGAAAGGAGCTACACAAATATCATTTTTTGTTGTTGTTCTGAATAGACAGAGACACCCAAAAAATTACTTTTATTATATTTGCATATATGGGTATTTGACAAATAAATAAAATATGCAGTCAATTCAGTTTACAGTATATTTTGCAAAGAGCTTTGAGAAATTACCCTGCGTGGAGGGTGCTATTGTGTATTGCTATATTGGAGTCCAGCAGCTCAGTGGTTAGAGAACTCGCCTTACAAGCGAGAGGTAAGTCAGGGCAAAACCTTGGGCAAGTTTCCTTCCTCTACATACTTGATGATAATCGATAAAAAAAAAAAAAATTGGGTCATGGTAATCCATGACTGTCAATAGCCTGTTTACCATATCAAAGCCTTTTATAATTACAAACACTTCTATTTGGCCTCCTATTAAATGTCAATAGAGAAAGTCTAACCTATCCGTCTATCCTGATAGCAATAACCTGCCAGCCCTGATATCAAACCTACACTAGGGCCCGTCGATATATCGGTTATATCCAATATAATTTTCAGATCGATATGCCGATATCGGAATTTTAAATGTATCGATATATCGAAAAATTCGATATAAAAAATATATCGGTACCTTGTCGCCGGCATTGCAGCCTCCTGGGCCTAGAGCATGGAATGTGCACGCACATCCGAATGCGCGCGCACTGAACTACAAGACCCAGAATGCTCATCTCTACGCAATGCACAGACCGAGGTGCAAGCCGCCATATTGTATTCGTAGTCCTCGAATACAATATACAGATATACAAGGGGTAGCGGGAGAGGGAGGGAGAGACGGGGGGGGGGGGGGGGGGGGGAGAGGGAGGGAGAGACGAGGGGGGGGAGAGGGAGGGAGAGACGGGGAGGGGAGAGAGGGAGGGAGATACGGTGGGGGGGGGAGAGAGAGAGGGAGGGAGAGACGGTGGGGGAAGTGGGAGGGAGAGACAGGGGGGGAGAGGGAGGGAGAGACTGGGGGAGAGGGAGGGAGAGACGGTGGGGAGAGGGAGGGGGCGACGGGGGGGGAGAGGGAGGGGGCGACGGGGGGGAAGCAGGAGGGAGACGGGGGGGAGACGGGTTGGGGGGAGAGAGAGGGAGAGACGGGGGGGAGAGGGAGGGGGAGACTAGACAGAGAGACACAGAGAGAGAGAGAGATGGAGAGTGAGTGTGAGAGACACACAGAGAGATATTTACTTCCTGAGAAGATAGGCCCCAAATGCGCGTGCACCTCCGAATGCGCGCGCATGCGCAGTATAAAAAACCCGAAAATATTGATATATCGGTATATATCGATATGAGCCCATCGATATATTTAAATCGGAAAATCTACACTGAACTCTTTCCATCGCTGCTACATCCCTTCTTGTAGTGCGGAGACCAGAACTTGGACACTGTACTCCTAATATGATCTAAGCAAGGTTTCAGCTAAAATCAACCTCCTCATAGAAATCTTATGTTGTCCCTGGGTTTATTCAGTGCTATGCTTCATGCGATGCAGCACTTTAGGATGTCCTCCTGATGCGAAAGGCGCTGTATAGAAGCAATTTATTGTTGTTTTCAATTCTAGTCCACTGGGGACAAAAGACATTTAACCCAACATTGTGTGACTTTGTGCAATCTCCACTGTCTGCCATTCACAGTTGTGTAACCACTTAGAAACTTGGAAAATTCTCAGAACAGAAGGAAGCCGTTCAGTCCATTTCGTCTGTGCCAATTTAACATGTTGTTACAGTATTAATCTCTGGGTGAGAGATTGGTTGGGCCGAATGGCCTGTTTCCATACAGCTGTATAGTCCATTCTCCCCTCATTTCATTGTGAAACGATCCAACATAGTATCCCAGATGAGGGCGCCATATATGGCAATCCTGTAGCTTATTGTTGTTGTTGTTATTGGTTGGAGCACTTGTCTCGGGTTTAACTCCCGGGCAGAGCGAAACCTTAGACACATTTTCTTACTCTAAGTCTCAACCCAATTCTTAGTCGATTGGTGGATCTCTTTCTGGGAGTAATAATCGCTCCAGAAATAAAAGCAATTTGGTCACTCAATTGGCTGCCGCGTTTCACCCACCATTATACAGTCAATTCACTTTACAGCGTATTCTGTGAAGTGGTTTATAGGCCTCGAATGCGCGCGCACCCGGAACGCGCGCACACCCGGAACGCGCACGCACCCGGAACGCGCACGCACCCCCAAATGCACGGGCCACGCGCCCATGCGCCGTACAGAAAACCCGAAAATATCGATATTTCGATGAGCCCATCGATATATCTAAATCGGAAAATTTCCATATCGACGGACCCTACAGGATATACAGTAAAGTGAATTGTCTGTATATTTTGTGGGTGGAAATAAACCACATGTGAACACACACACACACACATACTGTAACATACACAACACACATATATAGTACACACAGGGCATTGTGAGAAGTAGCCTGGAGGTTTGTTTCTGCGAGATTTTTTTTAAAAAAGCAGCAATGCTTCAAATCGCCACCTACATTGGCCACATAGGCGTTGCATTCTTGCTTTGCCTATCGCTGTGTTGCACCATCCTGGAGAGGAAAGAGGACAGGGAGGGAGGGAGGGAGAAGGCAGAGCAAACTAACTGCGTGTGCTACGTGCAGAAAGAGAAAGGGAGAGAGAGAGCGAGATCAGAGAGAGGGAGAAAAAAGCTCCATCGGAAACAAAGCAGTAAAATCAACAGCAGAAACCAACAATGTCCAGACAGATACACAGATAGTGACCATTTGTGCTCCCCCCCCCCCCCCACCCCCCTCTCTCTCTCTCTTCCAGCTCATCCTTGTGAGAGCAAAGAAAAAGCCTAATTTTGCTAATTTTCTAAATCCCCGCCTTCCCTTCTTTCCTCGGGATTAATTGCACGGTTTTTATATCGAGTAGATTATACATATATTTATAGACGAAGAAGGAAAGAGTGCAGAGCGGAGAGGAGCAGAGACAGATAGACAACAGACAGACCGTGTGTGTGTGTGTGTGTGTGTTGTCTGCTCGATTAGGTTCTCAAATTGACAAGAGCGACAGATGTACTAGTGTTACAGTCACATCAAAGGGATCCTCTCTCTCCACGTATCTCGGCATTCATTTTATTAGCATTTGTCTTTGCAAAAAATAATAAAGCAGCTGGAAAAAGGGCTGGATTCCTCTCTCTCTCTCTCTCTTCCCCCCCCACTACCCACTCTGCAACCACCAGCACCACCTCATAAACACACCCTTTAGAAGAGAACACGGATGCCGGAGTGACATTGCAATTGGTGAGTCTTGTGCCAATTTTATTTCATTTACAAGTCGATTCTAACGATATGGCAATCGCGCTGATGTGTGAAGAGGACGGGATCGTGGTGGGAAATGCTGGGTTTTATTGCGTCTTTGTGGGTGTTGTGTGTGTCTCCCCCCTCCCTCCCTCTCTCTCTCTCTCTCTCTCTTCCTCTCTGAGCTGGCTTGAGTTGTAAATTGGAAAGTGTAAGGTTTCATTCTATAAGCAACAAAGGGAAAAGGGAAAGACTGATGGGGTTGTGGAATATACCAGTGATCCCCGCGTCTGATCCTTTCTTTAAATAAATCACGTTTAGAAGCTGCTCTCTCTCTCTCTCTCTCTTCTTCCATCAGATGAACTCGAAATGCTTTGCTCACTCTTCAGAAATGTGTGCAATAAATATATATATATATGTCTTTGCACATACTTATACAGTAAAGCATAAAGAGCCACAGGACTGAGTGACATTTAGGAATGCGTAATCGCTATTTTCGTATATGTGTGCAGACAACTTTTGTGTGTTTATCTTGTTTAAAAAAATGTTAAGGTTTAGAAGCTTGGCATCTGCACAATGATGTGCTTTGAAAGCTCCCCAGCTTGCAAACCCATATTGAGCTCATACAGTATTCCTCTCTCTCTCTCTCTCCCTCTCAAAAGGCTTTGTGCAGTTATAGTATAGTGATGGGTATTTTCCATTCAGGGCTTGGGGTGGGTGTGTAGAACATTCTGGAATTGGATGGGAGACTTGTGTGTGTGGTGGGTGTGAAGTGTGTCCCTCATTTATCACCTCTATTTGAAAAAAAATCTCCTCTCACATACACACACACACACACACAAGACATGTAGTGCTGCAAAAGACATGTGACAATGGCAGCTGTGAAGTGGGCTTTAAAACTCTTGTCCTATCCTTAGTCTGGTTTACACAGACAGGGGGCAGGCTGTCTGTCTGGCTAGAGTTACTGGGGAGGGTGGGGGGGGGGGAGAAGGGTATGGGGGGAAAGAAGGGCCTGCAGAGAAACAAGGAGGTGCAACCTTCATCTGTGACTTGGAATTTCACTGGGTGTTCATTTGATCCCGCTTTTGTTGTCGAATTTAACATAGGAATTTAAATTGTGCGTAACTGGCTGTTGTGTTTCGCTCACCAAATATACCGTCAATTCACTTTACAGTAGATTCTGTGAAGTGCTTTGAGACATCTCAATGACATGTTAAGACTCTATATTAAATGCAAGGATTATTAGAATAATTCCTAAAAATTATTAAATTCAGTCTGAGATTTGGAGGCTAAATTCTCTTTAATAATAATCCATGTATTTGTGTTTTGAGATGTTTTGATGATGTGATAAAAACTTGGCTTTGCACCGCACGCTTCCAATGAAGGAGGGTCAGCACTTTCAGGCTGTTAAAAAAGTTGTCAAAAAGTTGGCTTAAAACTGACTCAATTAACTACTTCTTCAGGAGCACCTTGCCATTTCCAACCTGCCCACTTGCCTGACTGGCAGCCCAATTCTCCAATCATAGCCCCTGACTATCCTGAGGTAAACAGTGTCTACTTGGAGCTGAACTCGCTCCAGGGTGACGTGTCTGGCAACGGAATATCGGAATCGAGCCAGCTCTCTGTGGCGGTCTTTAGTCCAGTTCCTGAGCCAGGCAGGTCCACAGTATTCCAAGGCACTGCTGATGACAGCACAGCCAGCCTGGCTCATCAGCAGGACCTGGAAGGCAGACCAGATACTGGAGGCAGGGAGTCATCCACTCAGCTCCTGTTAGCCCTGCAAGCAAAAGCCCTAATGGGAAGGGTATTCCTAGCTGAACAAGCAAAGACAGTGATATCAAAAGCACCCTACGTGGTTTTAGCTGGTTAGACTCTAGCATATTTGAATGCACACTCTTGAGATCTCCAAGCTTTGGCTTGTGCCAATCTGCCCTAAATACTTACCAGAATTAGTTTATCAGGATGTAACCCACCAGAAAGAGAGTATGAATTCCATTGCAACAATCTATCTGAGAACTGACGAAGGGTCATGGACCCAAAACGTTGACTCACTTTCCTTTCTCCATAGATGCTGCCTGACCTGCTGAATGTTCCCCAAAACCTCTTTGTTTTGTCAACAATCTATCTCTTGGATTTCTATGTGTAGGTGGGATGCATGGGATTCTCAGTTTAGTTTGGATTCTCTTAAGCCTGGTGATGCATTGGGCCAATAGAAATTGTGGAAATATTTTCCACAATTTGTGAGCCATTTGGTAAATTTTCAAAGCCATTTGATTGATTGCGCTGAAGATTGTGGAATTGTTGATTGACGCTATTGAGAAATGTATTTTGTGAAATATGATAGATTAAAACTGTAGGCATATTTCCTGAAAATTATGTTATGTTTAAAATAACTAAAAATGTTAAAGATGAATAATACAGCACTTAACCAAGAATAGGTCGCAGGAGCTCAGTGTAAGGTCGGGTGTCAAGCAAATAGATGGCAATAGTGTGACACAGTTGGCTTTTCAATTGTAGTTCTCTCACGAGCAGACAAAGCCAATTTCCTGAGCCCAGGATCTCAATACTCTCTGTACATGCACGACTAGAGCCGCTCCACTGATTTATAGCAGCGTCAAGCAAACAGAACGCAGAGGCCCAAGGACTGGCACACTTAGAAGGGGTATTTGTAGGGGTGAACAGCGCTATATAAATACAACAACAGCAACAAAATTACACGTGTTTTGCGCCATTCACGTCAGGAGGACGATCCAAGGCGCCTGACACATATTGTTTGTAGCGGAACAGATTGTTGTTTGCGATGGATTCCGTGGAAAACTGTGGCCAAACCTTTTATTGGCCCGGTGATGGGTTTCTGCATGTGTCAGACACCAGCTGACCAAAACATCAGTTATCCTGACCCCAACTAACAATTGACTGCCAATCGCAGGCTGGATATGAACCACAGCCTTCCCACTGACAGACTCATTGGGTGTCCAGTCTGCCAATGAGAGCTGTCTTGGGAAAGGCAATGGGATAGAGGCCTATAGTCTCTAGATGATAGAAGAATTAGAGATGATCTTATAGAGCCTTGACAGGGTAGATGTTGTGAGACTGTTTCCCCTGTTTGGAGAATCTAAAACTAGGGGTAGGTGGGGTGGGGGGGGGGTGTCATAGTCTCAAGATTAAAGGTCAGCCTTTTAGAACTGAATTGAGAAAATATTTCTTCACTCCAGAGGGTAGTGAATTTATGGAATTTTCCACCCCAGAAGATTGTGGAAGCTCAGTCATTGAAGACTGAGATCAACAGTTTTTCAAAAGCTAAAGGGATTAAGGGATATAGGGATAGGATGGATAAACGGAATTAAGATAGAAGATCAGCCATGATCTTATTAAATGGCAGGGCAGGCTTGAGGGGCCGAATGGCCTCCTCCTGCTTCTAATTCTTATGTTCAAATCCTGACCTTAACCCAATCTTTGACCCTAGACTCAAACCTGGGGAAACAGGGTAACATTTGAGAACCTTTCAGATGGATGGGGTTAGACACTGAATGGGGGGTGGGGAAACAATCTTTGCTCTACACAGAGTTTTTCTTATCTTTGCTTCTATAATATCCTATGCCTACAGAGATCACTCGATTCCCTCCTCCCAACAATTTCTCCTCACAATTTTTGCATCCTAATAATCCTTGCAATTGTTGTGGACTCTTCCCCTCCATTTACAGGGAAGTGGGGGAAAGAATTTCCTGTGCTAAACAAACTCAGAGCCCATCAGTGTTGTGCTCAAGTGACTGTTATTGTTGTGTGATAATCTGACCCTTTTGTTTCTGCCACACACAGAAATAATCCAGTCACGCAACTGCAAGAAGGATTTTATAGCATTTTATCATGATGGAATGTCACACCATCCTGTCAAGTGTCTTGTCGTGAATCTTGTGCATCAGGCTTGAACTAGGGAACGGCGATATGGGATTTTTCCGGATATGGATATATCGGTTTGCTCATACCTGCTTAAACCGATCTATCGAGTTTTTATACTGCGCATGCGCGTGCATTCGCAGTGCGCGTGCATTGATGGCGCGCGCGCATTTATGGTGCGCGCTCAGTCGCGGTGCGCGCGCATTGACGGTGCGTCCGCACTGACGATGCGCGCGCAGTCGCGGTGCACGCACATTTCGAAATGCGTGCTCTAGGTCCAGAAAGTTTGTAATGTTGGTGTCAAGGTCTGTTGAATTATACGATGTTGTTTGCTCCCTACCTCCCCCTCTCCTTCTCTCCCTCCTCTCCCCCTCCTTTCCCCCTCTCCTTCTCTCCCTCCCTCCCTCCCCCCTCTCCTTCTCTCCCTCCCCCTCCACTCTCCCTCTCTCCACTCCCTCCTCCCTGTCTCCTCTCCCTCCTTTCCCCCTCTCCTTCTCTCCCTCCCTCCCTCCCTCCCCTCTCTCCTTCTGTCCCTCCCTCCCTCCCCACCCCTCTTTCCTTCTCTCCCTCCTTTCCCCTCGCTCCCCCTCTCCTTCTCTCCCTCCCTCTCCTCTCTTCCTCTCTCCTTCTCTCCCAACTTTCCCCCTCTCCCTCCCTCCCCTTCTCTCCCTCCTTTCCCCTCGCTCCTTCTCTCCCTCCTTTCCCCCTCTCCTTCTCTCCCTCCCTCTCCTCTCTTCCTCTCTCCTTCTCTCCCAACTTTCCCCCTCTCCCTCCCTCCCCTCTCTCCTTCTCTCCCTCCTTTCCCCTCGCTCCTTCTCTCCCTCCTTTCCCCCTCTCTCCCTCCCTCCCTCTCCTCTCCTTCTCTCCCTCCTTTCCCCTCGCTCCTTCTCTCCCTCCTTTCACCCTCTCCTTCTCTCCCTCCCTCTTCTCTCTTCCTCTCTCCCAACTTTCCCCCTCTCCTTCTCTCCCTCCCTCCCTCGCCTCTCTCCTTCTCTCCCTCCTTTCCCCTCGCTCCTTCTCTCCCCCCTTTCCCCCTCTCATTCTCTCCCTCCCTCTCCTCTCTTCCTCTCTCCTTCTCTCCCAACTTTCCCCCTCTCCTTCTCTCCCTCCATCTCTAAACACAAAATAGAACACACACACACCAAAAACAAAATCTAGAGATTTATTCTCCTCCATTTCTTGCTTGAAAGTAGCATGTAATGTCCACGTGTAAATGAGATCTATTACAATAGAAAAGAGAGAGACAGACAGTCTGACTGTTAGAGTTAGAAGCCAGATTATCACTGCTGTGTGTGTCTGACTAGACACACACATAGAAGCAGTGATAATCTGGCTTCTAACTCTCTCACACACAAAAATAACACTTACAGCCACAAAATGCCACTTATTTTTATGTAGTCTGAAGTCTGAATTCATGTCCTTCGCCATTGGCAAGCTCTCCTTTGCTATGCAAAAAGTGACAGCGTTCGTGATACTTTGCCACTTTTTGTCCCCTCTCTGGTACAATGTTCTCCTCTTAAATAAAGCAGGAATTGTTTGAGCTGCACTGGCCCCACTACCTGTCGCTTTCTCCGAAGCGCTGGTTCGACTTCCTGCTGTTGTCGACAATGATTTCGCTCTGAGGGCAGCGTGCTGGGCGGGGTCGTGCTGCTTAATGTGTTGTCGCAGGTTGCTCGTGCTCGAATCAGATGTCTTAACCAAGACCTTGCAAACTGTACATCTATACACACCATTACTGACTGCATTGTTTTCAAAGTAGTCCCATACGGGGCTTCTTTTCCCCATGATGAGAAAGGTAAATTTTCAAACTACAATTTTCAGCGATGCGACTTTGTTAAGATGCCACGACTCACGTCGAGTATACGCAGTAAAGTGTGCGCGCGCATCGGATGTGCGCGCCCGTTAATTCTGCGCGCGCACCGAATGTACGCTCATTCCATGCTCTAGGTCTAGGAGGTTGCAATGCCGGCGACAAGGTAAGCTGGAAAAGATCGCATTACACTGATAATACCAACAATATTGATATATTGCCAGGAACGATATTAAAAATATATCGATGTATATTTTTAAAATCGAATCTCTCGATATAACAGTTTTTTTAGAATCACCATATCGGCATACCGATCTGAAAATCATATCGGGTTTAATCGAAAAACCGATTAATCGTCGTTCCCTAGCTTGAACCCTATCATCAGACTTGAACCCTATCTGTCCTTCCTACATCACATCTGGTTCCTGACAGAACCACCTTCCTCCTCCTCCCGTCACATTTCCCACCTCTGATCGAACCTCACACCCAATACAGACAAAAGATCGTCCACACTTTTGTTACCTCCTTCCTTGATTATTCCAATACCCTCCTCGCTGGTCTTTCCAGTTCCACTATCCAGAAAATCCAACTAATTCAAACCTCTGCACCTGTAAATTCATTCACACTAAACTCTGCACACCTATCACACCAGCTCTCATCAGGCTCCAAAGGCTCCCTACCACAGAATCGATTGACTGCAAGATCCTCACACTCACTTACAAATCCCTTCATGTCCAAATCTCCTCTCCTGTCTGACCTGCTTATTCTTCACTCTACCACCTGCTGCCTCCACTCGACTAGCTCTGGCCTCTTGCTTGTCCCTCCCCCTCCAGCTTCGGTGACCACACTTTCAGCTGCCCAAAAACCTTTGAACTTTCCCTCAATCCCTCCACCTTGCACTCTCCACCATTTTCAGATCATATACCTGAAGGCCTTCCTAATCGACTTTGGTCTTGCCACCTCCCTCCCCTTCCCAGCTCGGGTCAGGCTCTGACATTGTTCAGTGTGAAGCAAGTTGTTGTTGACTTGTTTTGGAGGCAAGCTTGCAGCAGGCAGAGGGGGACTTTGAGCTCACAGTCCAGACTATTGCACCAGTGCAGTGCTGGATTGTCAAAGATTTCATCCAGATAAGACCAAAATCTCATCTCCCTGTTTAGGTGGACTTTAATGGTCCCACAACACTACTTGAAAAGGGGAGAGGATTTATCTCAGTGTCCTGGTCAACAATCCGTCAAATAAGATTGGCTGTTTGTGGGACACTGTTGTGCCAAATTGGCTTCAGTGTAAAAATCATACAAAGTGCTTTGAGCCTCCCACCTGACATAAAAGGGGCTGTATCAGTTGCATGCATTCTTATGATTTATTATTGGAATTTCCTATAAAGCAGTGTGAGAAGTTTCAACATTATAGGCGCTCTGGTACACTATCCTGGTTGAGGGGCAAGTGCAAGTTGTTGTTATAGGCATTGTACTAAATGTGAGAACTGTCATTGTATTTAATGTTACTGTTAGTGAGGACATGGGAAGAACGCTGCTTTAAAGTGTTAAAGATGTCAGTTTGTTAATTCCTTATGATAGTAAGTGGGGTATCCTTGGAGCTGAACTGGCAAACAAATGTCAGAATTGAGCCAGCCCTCTATGACGGTCTCAGAAATCAATTTCCTGAGTCTGCAGAAAGGTCTGCACTATTCCCAGACACTGCTGAAATCACTGTTGGAATTTGTGGAGTGCTGTAGCTCAGAGGTTAAAGCGCTCGCCTTACAAATGAGAAACCTGGGTTCAATTCCAGGCAGGTCAGGATGAACCTTGGGCAAGTATCTTTACTCTAATAATAATCCCTCAATAAAAAACAATAATAAATTAGTCATTTCAATCCATGACTATTTATGGGATACTGCTGTGCGTAATTGGCTGCCTTGTTTCTCCCACAAATATACAGTCAATTCAATTTGCAGTATATTCCATGAAGTGCTTTGAGACGTCTAGAAAATGTGAAACGTACTAGATCAAATGCAAGAATTATCATTATTAGTATTCCAGCACACGGGAATGCCCAATTGTCCAAATCCCTGACAGTCCAAAGCTTTGGGAAGTCTTCGCAACGTGAAAGACACTATATAAATGTAACTTGTTGTGTAGATGGAATGCCAGGAACTCTCAAGTTCAGATTGGGTTTGAGTACTGGTAAACACGGTGATGGGTCTGAGCATGTGTCAAACATTCACTGACCAAAGAAAAGTAAATGTTTGTTTACGGTCCACTGAGGATTGTCTCAATGCAGCTTTGGATTGAGGAACTTACCTGTGCCTCTAAAGGGAATTCACTGGGAAGAAGCATAGTGTATAATGACCTACTCTAACAATGTCAATAAAGCTTATCTCTGTCCAAATGGTTGCTGAACAAAGTCTCAAAATATTGATCTAATGAAGCGATAGATTTGTTTGCTGTATGAGTTTCGGTCTCACATTTGGTCTGTCACATTTTTGGTGGGAAGAAACCTGTACTCTTGCACAAATAATAATTATTATTAATAACAATTACTAGCATTATTTTCTCTATATTTTTCTCTTTCTTTGTCCCTCTTTGCCCCGTTCTCTGTTTCTTAGACTTTCTGTTATCAATAATACCATTAATAATAATAATTATTATCCTTGCATTTGAAACAGCGCCTTTCACGTCAGGATGACAAGTATTTCACAGGATTTTCCTGTCCAGGCCGTCCCCAGAGAGCTCTGCACTGGGTTCGAGGGGGACGGGGGAACAACAATAACAACAAAATCACCTTTGTATAGCATCTTTCACATCAGGGGGATGTCCTAAGGCGCTGGACAGTCACAGTGTCAGACCCGAGCTGGGAGAGATTGGGTGGGACCTTGGGGAGGGGAAGAGATAAATATAAATGGTGGAGATTTAAACTCAGTAGACATGCTGGGAAAGGTTCAGTAAATGTATGCAAAGCAACACTGAGATCTGCCCAGGCATACACTCTGCATTCAGTGTAATGATGATGAGCTATCCACGAAATTTATACTGCAGTGCTACACTCCTTTTCTTTGTCTTTCCTTATCTCGATTACTTGCTTTCTCTTTGCCTCGCTCTCACTCTCTGTCTCTGTTCTTCTCTTGCTTACTCTTTCTCTATTCTTTGCCTCTGTTTCTTTCTTTCTCCCTAAAATATATCACTAGAGCTTAATTCCTGTCCTCTTTAGTTTGATTCTAAATCCCAACTTCTCAGCCCTGCCATTGATTTCTCTCTACTTGTGAACGAGAGATTTATCTCTCTACGTGTGTGTGTGTGTCTCTCTCTCTCTCTCTCTTCGGCTTAATCTCTTCATGTGAATCTGATAAACAAGAAACATCCCATTTTTCTTTCATTATCTTCAAAATTGCCGAGAATCTCAAGGCCACGGGCAAAAAAAATGTTTCCACACAAGATAAGTGTAATCATTTCAAATCAAACATTAAATTACAAAGTGCAGTAAACTACACAGTCTCAGCCTCTTGTTCTCACACTTGGCAGAACTCTGTGTTACAACCCCAGATTGGCATTGTATGTTTAGTCCTCATCTTGTGGTTTACACAGCGTATCCAACAAAAGGAATCAGTCCTGCTACTCATGGAGTTTGGAAGTTGTTCTCCACCTCAACAGCAACAGCAAAATTCCACTTATGTAGCTGCCAACTCTCCTCCTTCCTCCCATCCACAATTGTCAAGCCTTCAACTCCTATGCCTCTATCTTCTCAAACCTCCTGTGTAAATCTCTCTTCCTCACACATACTTTTCATCCCAACAACATAACCCCATAGCCCTGCAAACTTGTCCACCCCAAATAATGATTTAGTTCTCTTCTCTTAAAAATGTTATTAAATCAGCTTCCAGCACACTTTCAAGCCTTATCATACACCTTATAACCTTGTTGAGATGTCTCAAAGCACCTCACTGAATATACTGTAAAGTGAATTACCTTTGTATTTCGTGGGTGAAAAGTGGCAGCCAATTGCACAGCAGTGTCCCCTACATAGTCATGAATTGAGTGACCCAATTGTTTTTGAAGGGATTATCACCTGTGGAAAGCAATCCACCAATTGATTAACAACCATGTTCTGACAAACAACATAGAGTACAACAACAACTTGAATTTGTTTCACATCGAGAGGTCGTCTGAGGATTGGGGATAGGAGGAAGAGGAATGCCTTGAGATGGACCTTGAAGGAGGCAAGGTAGAGGATCTCTAGGACATGTGAAGTGTGAAGTGATACATTTTGGGAGGAGGGTAAATGAAAGGCAATATAAGGTAAATGGTACCGTACAATTTTATTGAAGATGCAGGACCAGAGAGACCTGGGGGTTCACATAGACAAACCTTTTTGAAGATAAGAGGACAAGTTAACAGAGCGATTATAAAAAAAAGCCTATGGGATCCTTGACTTTATAGTTAAAGGCATAGAGTTTAAGACCAAGGAAGTTAATGTTGAACCTTCACATATCACTGTTTAGGCCTCAGCAGATGTATTACATCCAATTCTGGGCATCACACTTTAAGAAAGAAGTCAGGGCCCTGGAGAGGAGGCAGGGAAGATTTACAAGAATTATCCAGAGTTGAGGGACTACAAATATGTGGAAAGTCTACAGAGGCTGGGATTATTCTTCTTAGAGTAGGGAAGTTTGAAGGGAGATTTACTAGAGGTGTTCAAAATTATGAGGAGTTTTGATAGAGGAGATAGGGAGTACAAAGTACAATGATGATATATATTTAAGATACAGTAATTGGCAAACAAAACAGAGGGGAAACAAGGAGATTTTTTTTACAAAGAGAGTTGTTACGGTATGGAATGCATTGCCTGAAATTGTGGTGGAAGCAGATTCGATAATAGCTTTCAAAAGGGAATTAGACCTGCTCCACCGGATCTGGCCTCCTCCTTATCCCCCAAATCCTGCACTCCACCATCAGTGGCCGTGCCTTCAGCCTCTACGCCCTGAGGCTCTGGAACTCCCTTCCTCACTCCCTTCGCCTCTCCCCCTCTCTTCCCAATTTCAGGTCTCAGCTAAAGACCTTTCTCTTCGACCACGCCTTTGGTCACCCTTCTCCCCTGCCTCGGGCCTGGGATCAGTTATTGTGAAGCATTCTGAGACGCCGTACGGCGTGAAGGGCGCTATATAAATCAAAGTAGTTGTTGTTAGGCAGGTACTGAAAAGGGAAGAATTTGCAAGCCTATGGGAATAGGACTATTTGGAGACATGGAGCAGGCCAATGTTAGTACACTAATAATCCTCATGTTTGATACAGTGCCTTTCACATCAGGACACTGCTAAGTGTTTCAAGGATGTACTGTGAAATGTAGTGACCATATTTTGTAGGTAAATGCAACAGCCGACTTGCACACAAAGTAATTGATTAATTTTATTTATGGAACTGTTGGTCAGGACACCAGGAGAGAAATCTGATCCAAAGGGCACCTCTTACAATGCAAAATCCCCCAGCCCTGGTTAGAGTGTCAGCTTAGACTACAACAACAACAACAATAACAACATTTTTAAGTAACAATGTGGGGCTCGAAGCCTCAACCTTCTCTCACAGAGGCGAGAGTGCTACCACTGAGGCAGGCTGACACCTTGCATGATATGCTGCTGCCCTGGTAGGTGCACTTAACTACTAAGCTATCAGGAGAGATCTCAAGCTGCACATCATACCGCATCCAAACTTGTTTGTGTAAAATAGATTATAAAGCAACTCTGTGTACCTTTAGGCTTCTGCCTTTGACGTCCCCCTCAAAACAGCCACTATCACCCCCATCCTGAAACCTTCCCTGGATGCAAACCTGCTTTCCAGTTACCGGCCCATCTCCAACCTCCCCTTTCTTTCCAAGGTCCATTAACAAGTCGTTGCTTCCTAGTTTCACTCTCTTCTTTCTTCCCACTCCCTCCATGGGCCCCTCTTATTGGGAATCTGTGCTGTTCACATCACAGAGACTGCTCTGGTCAAGAGCAGTAATTACATCCTGTCCATCTGTGACCACGGCTTCTTCTGCCTCCTTGTCCTCAGTGTTGCCTTTGACACTATCTTCCTCCACTGCCTCTCCTCTCAACCTTCAAGGTTCTGTCCTTGGCGTCAGCAAGACCAAGACCCCGCTGATTGGCTCACGCAGCTCCTCTGCTCCTCAGACACTGGCAGCATCAGCATCCATGGATGCACACTGCACCTAACCAAGCCAGTCAGAAATCTTGTTCGACACTGAACTGTCCTTTCCCCCCCATGTATTTGCTATGACCAGCGCTACCTTTCACCGCCTCCACAACATTGCCCAACTTCACCACTGCCTCACCTCTCAGACCATAGAAATCCTACATACGTGTTTGAAATCTCAAGACTCGACTACGGAAACTGCCTTCTTGTCAGCCTCCCTAACTCTTCCCTTCACAAGCTGCAGATCATCCAAAACACTGCAGCTTGTGTCCTCAACCATACCCGGTGACCCCATCATCTACATCCTTGCCTAGCTCCACTGGCTCTGCATCCCTCAAAGGATAGAATTCAAGATCCTCATCCTCATTTTCAAGGCTATCTATGGCCTTGCCATCTCCTATCTCTCTGACCTCCCTTATCAACCTGTCCGCTCACTCTGTTCAGCAGGCTCCAGACTGCTCCATGTCTCTTGTCCAACCCACCCTCCTGGGCTTTCAGTCTCTCTGCCCCAACGCTTTGGAACTCCATCCCACAATACCTTCGCCTTATTCCCTCGCCTACCTCAAGGCTTGTCTCAAGACCCTCCTTTTCAACCATGCCTTCAGCCGCCCTCCTGCCTCTCTGCCCTCCCTCATCCCAACCCTGCCCCCGCCCCTCCCCATGCTCAGATCCTGATCGCTGACTGTTCAGCGCCTTGGGCCATCCTCCCAACGTGAAAGACATTCTACAAATGTAATTTTGTTCTTCTTTGGACCTTTGCTGTTCTCAGTATAGGCCATCTTTATACTACGTGCAGAATAACTTTCACACCGTTCCCCTGAGCTCCATCCTGCTCAACAATAATAATATTAATAACTTTGTTTTTGATGTAGTGCCCAGAATGTCAGAATATTTCAAGGCGCTTTTCAGGTGATCGCTGTGACGTGTATGTACGTTCCCGACATGAAAGGCGCAATACAAATGTAATTTTGTTGTTGTTGTTGTGGGCACACCCATGAGCATTGCTGCCACACCCGTGAGCACTACTGCCATGTGTTGACTTAAGCATAGTAGCTGATGCCTGAGGGACACCCAGCAATGTCCCGCAGGCATCGAGGGGATTGCATTCTTCCTACTCAGCTCTTCATAACCTTGCAAAACAAATCTCTAACATAGGTTGGTCCTCGCTGCACAAACAGGAGCAAGTGTTTACAACCCTGCCCATCCCACCGCACTCCCAACCCCCCACCCCCACCCACTTTAATTCTGCCAGTGACAATCCTGAGCTAATGCTACTGTGGCAATAATATTCTCTCAAAACCCATTCAACTGGTTTGTGTTTAAATGTGCCCAAAGCACATATTGCTAAATTGCAATCGGATGCAGTCTCACAATAAACCTGGAGGTGCAGGGGAATGGGCATTACATCCCATATCTGACCCAACACAGCCTAGCCTGGGAACATTGGTCCTTGGTCTAAATGTGAATTAGGGTGACCAGAGTTAGTGCCCACGCAGTGTGTGTGTCTCCTACCTTCCTGCCCACCCTCATCCCAACCCCACACCCCCAACTTTGGGATGTCCTCCTGACGTGAAAGCTCTACAAATATAATTTTGTTGTTGTTCTCATGTGTGTGTGTAAGAGAGAGAGAGACTATGTGTATATATGAGTGTGTGTGACGATGTTTGTGTGATAGTGTGTGTGAGAATGTTTGTGTGTATACGAGAATATATGTCTGCATGTGCATGTGAGTGTGTATGAGAATCTACGTGAGTGCTAATATTTTGTGCCTGTGGTGTCTCACAAGTGGGGGTGAGAATGGGTAGGAATCACATGAGATGGGATGTAGGAGGCCGATCATGTGGGGGGAAAGCTATTTCACACTTTTCAAAATCTGACTATAAAATACGAGTGATCAATTTTACCTGGGTCCAGAACATTGGTAGAAACTCCCTACACTGTGTTCATACAGAGCTACGGGATCTTTAATGCTACTGGACCTCAGTTTTATAGTCTAATATGAAGGCCAGCGCCTCCAACAAACAATGCTCCTCCCAAAGTGGCACTGGAGTCAATCAATCAAAATTACATTTATATAGTGCCTTTCACGTCGGGAGGATGTCCCAGGGTGCTGACCAATAAGATAGGGACCAGAGCAGTGGGGGAGGGGGAGGGGGAAAGAGAGTAGGAAAATTGACTATATATTTGTGGGTGAAACGCGGCAGCCAAATTTGCACACAACAGTGTCCCACAAACAGTCGTGGAAGTGGGGTTAGGGGAGAAAGGGGGTAAAGAGGGTAAGGGGAGGGGTCGGGGTAGGGAGAAGGAGAGCAGGAAAACCACAATCTGACCTGGAAGCTAGAGTTCCAACAACCGAGCCAGGTTTTAGGGCTCCTCGAGATAAATAAATAATTCACCGTTAATTGTTCTGACTGTGCATTTTCTGTGCAGCCAGTTTGATTACAGCAGGAGCTGAATATAAAAGAGTGTAGTCACGTGTAAAAGTGGGTGTGGCACAGGTTGGAAGAAATATGGGTTGTACAGTAACCTGAGAGAGGCGGGGGAGGGAGAGAGAGAGAGAAAGAGGGTTGGTTTCACTGAGCGGAAGAAGCCACTCTGGAGACAGATCTATTCACACCTGAGAGTGAGCAAGTGCAGCAGAAACAAGAAAAATGTAAGTTTTCTTTCCCTTCCAGCAATTCATAGAATTGCTGGAAGGGAAAGAAAACAAAAGGAGGCCATTCGTCCCATCTGGTCTGTGCCGGCTCTTTGAAAGAGCAACTCAATCCCACTGCCCAGCTCTCTCTCCATAATCTAACAGACCTGTTCTCCCTAAATAAAGATCTAATTCTCTTTTAAAAGCTGTTATCGAATCAGCCTCCACCACCTTTTCAGGCAGTGCATTCCAGATTCGAACAATTCGCTGAGTGAAAAAAATTCTCCTCAGCTCCCCTCTGCTTCGTTTTGAAACTATTTTAAATCTGTGACCATGAGTTTTTCCTTATTCACCCTGTCGAATCGTACTTTCCTAATAGGCCTCTCATATGGCACTTTGTCAAATGCCTTTTGAAAGTCCATGTAAACTACATCAACTGCACTACCCTCGTCCACCCATTCCGTTACCTTATCGAAAAATTCTACCAGATTTGTAAGGCAAAATTTGCCTTTAACAAATCCATGCTGGCTGTCCTTTATTAGCCTATATCTTTCTAAGTGAAGATCTATCTTGTCCCTGATCATAGACTCCCGTGCGGTCCCACAAAATATACTATGTACTGCGCATGCGCAAAACAGGTGCGGCAATTTTTTTTGTCGTTAAAACAAAACCAAACGTCATATATCAAAAAAAGGGTGTTAATAATTATATTCATTAAATCGAAACAGTGTAAATAGAAACATCGTAAATCGGGGATACCTGTATATGGTGTGAAGTGCTTTGTGATGTTTCAACCAAGTGATAAGACGATATATTAAATACAAGGATTATTATTATGAAACAGGGAAGAGTGAAGGGCAGAGGTATGTATTTTGGTGTGGGTTGGTAGGTCATTTTAAAGCTTTTTGCTTGCATTGTGCCTTTGTGATTTGCCCAGTGTGAAGCCAGAGACTGAGATGCTACAGTAAACAGTGCTGGAGATCGCAGATCCTGTGAAAATAATGAATTCTGTGGCCGTGACAACCAGTCAAATTGTGCTTACGGCATTTAGTGTGAAATTATTTTCGATTGCTCTTGACACTAACATAATATCTGCAACAAGGAATAACTTAACCCTGGTGAGGAATTGAGGGAACGCCTTGGGAGGTCCTCCTGACGTGAAAGGCGCTATGCAAATGTATATATTGTTGTTGTTATTGTTGAAGTATGGAAAGATACAAATTCTAGTGGGTTAACATAGGAAGAGGAATAAGCCATTCAACCCATCGAGCCTGTTTCACCATTCTATCAGATCATGGCTGATCTGTATAAGAACATAACATAAGAAATAGGAGCAGGAGTAGGCTATTCGGCCCATCGAGCCTGCCCCACCATTCAATCATGGATGATATTCTATTCTAACTCCAACTACTTACCTTATCCCCATACCCCTTAATCCCTTTATAAATGAGAAATCTATCTAACTCAATCCTGAATATCTTCAAGGACTGAGCATCAACAGCCTTTTGGGGTAAAGAATTCCATACGTTCACCGCCCTCTGAGTAAAGAAGTTTTTTCTCAACTCAGTGTGAAAGGGCTGACCCCTAACTTTAAGACTGTGACCCCTGGTTTTAGATTCTCCAATCAGGGGAAACAATCTCCCACTATCTACTTGTGAAGTCAGTTATCTGCCTTTGCTCCATATCGCTTGATGCCCTGAACTAACAAAAAACAATCAACCTCAGTCTTGAAAATTTCAGTTGATCCACTTCACTTGTGTGAAGTGACAATTAACATAATAACCCTCAATGTGAAGAAATGCTTTCCTGCTTTCTTTTGTTTCTTTCTCCCATTTCATTCTTTTTTTCCTTTTCTGTCTCTCACTATCTCCCACAAAACACACAGTCAATTTACTTGAGGGTGTATCCTGTGAAGCGCTTTGAGATATCTCAATTACTTGATAAGGTGCAATGTCAAATTCAACAACAACAACAATAATAAAATTACATTTATAGAGCGCCCTTCACATTGGAAGGATGTCCCGAGGCGCTGAACAGTCAGGTCGGAATCCGAGCAATAGGGGAGAGCAGGGTGGATGCGGTGGGTGGGGAGGGGGAAGGAGTGAGTTGGGAGGGTAGCAAAAGGCACGATCGAAGAGGAGGGTCTTGAGACCAGCCTTGAAGGAGGCACGGGAGGAAGCGAGGCAAAGGGACTGTGGGTTGGAGTTTCAGAGCATGGGGGCAGAGAGGATGAAAGTCCATCCACCGATGGTAATACAGGTCAGGTGGGGGACATGGATCAGACCAGAACCCACTGAATGGAGAGGGTGGGCAGGCTCATAGGGAGACAGCCAGTCGGAGAGATAGGTGGGGGCAAGGTCATAAAGGGCCTTGAAAGTGAGGACGAGGATCTTGAATTCAATCCTCTGGAATCAAATTCAATTATTATTAATGATTATTATCTCTATCTGGCTCTCATTAGTGAGAAGTTTATTCTCAGTGATATAAGTAGTAAAAAAGACAACCATCACGGGATAGGGATAAGGTCAATGGCATTGATGGAAAGGCTTCTACATCAGATCAGAGGAGGTCATCTCGACTGTGTAATACTGCACGCTGAAATCCTTCTATTGGCTGTGCACTTGAGGCTTCAGGGTTACTAAATTAATTAGTTTAAATGTATCTTTAGATACTTTAGATGTATCTAGATTCACAGATTGGAGATAGAAGAGATGCTACTACTACTGCATTGAGTTTCCTAGCCTTTATCTGCCCACAGTCATGGATTGAGTGTGTTTTTGAGGGAATATTACATTATACAGTATTCTGTGAAGCTCTTTGAGATGTCCTACTGACGTGAGAGGCGCAATGTCAAATGTAAGGATTATTATTATTACACAGTCACTACACTTCACAGTAGAATCCTGGAAAGTGGTTTAATACAAAATTTATTCTGACTGACCAGCTTCACAATTGTTGTAAATGTAATTTAAATAATTTAATTTGTTGTAAATGTAATTTAATATTAAATGCAGTTTAATATTATTACTAATAATAATTAGATTATTATTATATTGACGTACACAATATAATAATAATAATTGTCGCTTGGTTATAATAAGCATGGTTGATTGAGTACTTGAGTCATTGACAGTTATTAATGTTTAACAGGTGGTCGGCCCGGCTGTGAGTGTGTATAATAATCCTTGCATTTATCAAGCCATCGATACATCTCAAAGCATTTCACAGAATATACTGTAAAGTGAATTGAATGTATATTTGTGGGCGAAACATACTTACGCACAGCAGTGTCCAACAAACACTTGTGGATTGAAATGACTAATTTATTATTATTAGTATATTTTTTGTAAGGAATACTGGGCTCTGTGCTACCAAGGTATTGAGAGGGGCAACTTTCAATAGGTACAATATATTTGAGGCAGAGAGTGGGAGAGGCAAGGAGTGCAAGATACAGTGAGAATGAGGGGGCAGCAAGAGTGGCAGAGCGAGAATATGAAAGTTGGCAGAAAGTTCAAGTGGGTAGGGTGATAGGAAGTGTAGGGAGTAAATATGTCTCCCGTGTATAAATGGAGCCAAAACAGATGATGTGATTCATTCGCATTTGTCTCCTGTCCAAAAATAACACACCATTCAGATGTTTATGTTAATTTATTAAACTGCCTATTCAGGTAGATGTTAAGGGTCCCACAGCACTACTTGAAAGAGAAGGAATTTATCTCAGTGTCCTGGCCAACAATCCCCGAAACAGAATTGGTGATCACTTCATGGCTGTTTGACTGTTTGTGGGACATTGCTGTGCGCAAATTGACTGTAGTGCTCTCCCAGAAAATATGACAACACTTCACAGTAAAAATCGTACGAAGAGCTTTGAGCCTCCCTCCTGACATAAAAGGGGCGGTATCAGTTGTATGTATTATTATGATTTATTATTGGAATTTCTAGGTGAATTAGAACCATTCAGATATTTGTGTTAATTTATTAAACTGCAAGTTAATAATAGGTTTGATCCTCTGTTCACTACTCACAGCCTATGGGATTATTTTTAATGTAATTCATGTTTTCAGTGTACTGAATAGACGAGACAGGATGTATGACTGGCAGAGAGAGGATAAGAAGGTAAAAGGGGTTAGGATTTAACAGATTTGCTTATTCTTGCATTTGATGTAGCTGCTCCTTCAGCTCCTTGTTGTCCCACGTTCCTACTTGTTCAATAGGAAATTTTTGATTTGGTCAGCTGGGTGTCTTGACACATGCGGAAACCTATCACTTCAAACTGAGAATTCCATGCATCCCACCTACACATGGATATCCCACAGATAGATTGTTGGAATTAAATGTGCATTCTCTCCCTGGAAAGATGCACCCTGTTTACCTAATTTCCAGATATTAGGCACAGGTTGACAGAGCCAAGGCTTGGAGACCCCAGAGTGTGCTGGGTAACTGCTGAAGTATAACTAGCTAAACCGCATAGTTTGCCATTGGGAGCAACGGCAATGGCATAGTTTGCCATTGGGAGCTTTCCCACTGCTTGTCCAGCTGGGACCAACCTACCTTTGGCTTGCGGGGTTAACAGGGCTGGGTGGGAAGAGTTCCACCTCCCATTGATTCATCTGCCTTTCCAGGTCCTGTCGGTGAGTCAGGCTCAAAGGCATGAGCATCGTAGAAGAACACTTATAATGCAGTGGTTGGGAATCTAACCAGTGCTGTAACAGGGTGCAATCGATCATGTATGAGCACAGAACACCACAAGCCGGACGGGAAGGGGAGAGCAGCCAAAATTTAGGTTAGGTTGTGTGTTACGATGCAGAGCTGAACCTACTAGTCTAATTAAGTTAGGTGTGCAGGCACTTTCCATACGTGTTCAGTACGGGAAAGCTGGCCTTGCATGATAAACAAATCCATGTTATAATGAAGTGTTAAAACAGGATACACATATATTATTGTAAATGTCTGTCCTGATTACTCAATCGTTGCTGTAAGCTCTTCCACCCATTGCAGCATCACTTTCTGTCCATGTAGAAATGTAAATATTTCAACATAGTGTCATCCACAGTGTCATCGTAGTGTCATACAAACCTGCCTTTGCAAATTAATCGCATCTTCCAGCTTTCTCCCCATGTTTCTTGGGAACAAGGAGGAACAGTTTGGAATTTTTGCTGCAGCTTTCAACATTTGAGAGATTTGTGTTAGTGACTCGTTGAAGGTGGCAGGACAGGTAGACAAGGCTGTTAAGAAGGCATATGGGATACTAGGCTTTATAAATAGGGGTATAGAGTACAAAAGTCAGGAAGTGCTGACTAACCTCTATAAGACTTTGGTGAGGCCTCAGCTGGAATACTGTGTTCAATTCTGGTCACCACACTACAGAAAGGATGTGAAGACATTGGAAAGGGTACAAAGAAGATTTACTAGGATGGTACCAGGATTGAGGGACTTCAGCTATGAGGAGAGGCTAGATAGGCTAGGGTTATTCTCTCTGGAGCAGAGAAGATTGAGGGGAGACCTAATAGAGGTTTATAAGATCATGAGGGGTTTCGACAGGGCAAATAGAGAAAAACTATTTCCACTCGTGGGCGAATCTGTGACTCGTGGTCACAGATTTAAAATAGTTTCAAGGCGAAGTAGAGGGGAGCTGAGGAGACATTTTTTCACTCAGCGAGTTGTTCGAATCTGGAATGCATTGCCTGAAAAGGTGGTGGAGGCTGATTCGATAACAACTTTTAAAAGGGAATTAGATCTTTATTTAGGGAGAACAGGTCTATTAGGCTATGGGGAGCGAGCAGGGCAGTGGGATTGAATCGCTCTTTTCAAAGAGCCGGCACAGACTAGATGGGCCGAATGGCTTCCTTTTGTGCCGTAAAATTCTATGAATCTATGAATCTATGAATCTATTAATGATGGCCGGCCACCTCCAGCACCAGGAACGCTCCAGTACATGGATGAACAGTTCCTGTCTCGGCTTTTCCTGTTTGTGGCCCTTGTGATCATAATAATCCTGCATAATCCTGTGTCGAATCCAGGCAGATCAGGGTGAAATCTTGGGCAAGTTTTCTTACTCCACACGCCAAATAATAATCCCTCCAAAAACAAACACAATAATAAAATTGTTCATTTCAATCTGTTTGTGGGACACTGCTGTGCACAATTGGCTGCCACGTTTCACCCACAAATATACAGTGAATTCACTTTGCAGTATAGTCTGTGAAGCGCTTTGAGACATCTAGAAGACGTGAAAAGCACTATATCAAATGCAAGGATTATTATTGTTAACAACAGAGGATAGCAGGCTGCTGCTTCCATATCGACAGACCCTACTAGATAGGTATCTGGGGAAGACAGGTTTGCAGGGTTATGGGGAGAAAGCTGGTGATTGGGGTTAACAAAAGTGACTTGCTTGGTCAAAGAGCCAGCACAGATTCGATGGGCTGAATGGCCTCTTTCTGTGCCGTAACATTCTATGATTTCTGGGAGTACTGTAATTCCTTCCAATTAGAGAGGGGGTGATCAGAGAGAGTGGGGGGGGGCGGTGGGGGGAGGTGTCAGCGAGAGGGTGGGAGTCATAGAGAGATGGGGTGTTAGAAAGAGAGGGGTGGGTGTCAGAGAGAGAGAGGTGTCAGAGCCCAGTTGTTAGTCGATTGGCGGATATCTTTTCTCAGGGTAATAATTCCTAAAAAAAAGGAATATGTGAATTGAGTGAATACTCAATCCATTGCTGTTTGTGGACACTGCTGTTCGCAATTGTCTGCCACGTTTAGCTCACAAAATATACAGATAAATCACTTTTTATTCTGTGAAGCGCTTTGAGACATCTTGAAGACGTGCTAAGGTGATATAAAAGGCAAGGATATATCCTAAGGCAAGGATTATTATTATTATCCGCCTGGCCAGACAGACACAAGACCTTGGTTTAACATCTCATCTGAAGCACGGCACCTCCAACAATGCAATGCTCCCCGCCCCCTCCCCCCCACACCCCCACCAGTGTCAGACTAGACTGTGAGCTCAGAGGGACCTCCACCAACAACCTTATGATATATGATACAGAGGTGAGAGTGGTTACTGACCGTGGCAGGCCAAGCTGTTGAACCAGCGGTCATTGAATCCCAATAACCAGTTTACATGAGCATTGGTGAGGTTGGTGTTTCCACGATTGCGACTTGCCTGACACAATAATAAATCATGGCCCCTCCCCTACTCCTCCAGCTCTCACCCCACTGCCACCCCCCTCCCCCCCCCCATTGTTGTGTTGTTCCAGTAAAGCTGGATGCACTTTGAGCCAAACCATGCCAAAGCCTTTCTTAAATAAACATTAATCTTGAAATTCCTGTCAGAAGATTTTAATTAACTCAGTGAGAGAGGAGGAAAGGGCAGAGAGGTACGGAGGGGACATCAGAGGGAGTGTGGGCCTCAGTTTAGCCATGAGCCATGACCAGACCCTCACCCAGCTGAGAGGTCACACACAGGGAGCTTGTGTGCTTTGTGACTGTCCTTGCAACAGCTACTGCTCTCCTGCCTCCTCCCACCAACACCACAACAACAACGTGCATTTATATAGTGCTCCTCACTCAGGGGGTGCACCACAGCGAGCCAGGGGAGATCGCGGGAGGAGGTGACTGTGAGCACGATCGAAGACAAATGATCGAAGATGGGGAAAAACAGGGCAATGCGGGAAATATAGAGGGAGAGAGTTGCAGTGTTCCATGACACACACACACACAAACACACACACCAGTGTATCCTGTGCATTTGATACAGCACTTTTCAAATCAGGAGGACGTCTCAAAGCATTTCCCAGGATTTACTCTAAAGTGTAGTGACTGTGTATTTCGTAGATGGATCGATTTAAAAACAGCAATGTCCCCCATAAACAGCCACAACAACAACAAAATTACATTTACAGGGCGCCTTTCACGGGGAGTGGATGTCCCAAGGCGCTGAACAAATGATTAATTTTTTTTCATTTCCACCTAAAGCCACGAGAACAACGTGCGACCATAGTTTTGCAAAGCAGTTTCTGTAATTCTTTCATAAAAGTTTAACCAAGTGGAACAGCATAGAATTCCTTAACCCCTTATACACCTACCTCCCTTACCCCAACCTCTCTCTACATTCCAGTCTCAAACTTCTTGGTAAGCTGTGTTCTCGCCTCTGGCTCAGAAGATTGTGGGTTAACCTCTAACAGGGGAGCGTTTTGAAGGATTTTGAAGGGTTTTCTGTGTGGATCAGAGCTTTGAGCTCACAGTCTAGGGTGAAGTAAGGTGAAGCGGAGGGCTTTAAATGTGAGGATTTGGATCCTGAACTCAATCATTTGGGGCATGGGGAGCAGTGAAACTGGGCAAGGATGTGGCGGGGCGCAGCGGATAACAGGGTCCTGGAGTCTGGTGTGAGAAAGAACACAAGTTGCTGAGTTCTGAATGGTCTGCAGCTTGTGGAGAGAAGAGTTGGGAAGTCTGGCGAGCAGAGAGTAAACTTAATGAATCCTGGACATGATACGAGCATAGATGAGGGTCTCATCCGCCTGATGGGAGAGGTAGTGGCAGATGAGGGCAATGTTGCCGAGATGTGGGTGGGACAGGGGGGTGTGAGGTTGAACTCGTATGAAGTGAGAGACCAAAATTTATTTAGGGGATTGTTGGCCAGAATACTGGGGGAAAAAAACTCCCTTCTGTTTTCGAATTGCACCATGGGCTAAATGAGTTTGAAGTCCTGAGATGAGGCTTGAACCCACTACAGTAAAATGCCTTTCACAGTTGTCAGGTTTTGATAGCTAGGGAGGTTTGCTCCGTTCAATCCATTTATTTTATCATCTTTCAAGGTGCCACATACTGCTCCACTGGGAGGCCGGTCATTTGAGTAATCCACTCAAATGGCTTCAGCCAACACTGGGAATTGTGAGTGTAGCTCATCCGCTGACATATAGAGCTAAGCTCCCCACATCTCACCCCACTCCAGCCTCCATGACCTCTGCTACTGTCCCGGGTAGCACACGATAGTCTGAAGGTTCGATAGTCCGAAGATTCATTAGTCCGAAGCTTCGATAGTCTGAACACACAAATTTCCTGTACCCGGGGCGGTTACCGCTCGATAGTCCAAACCGACAATGAAATAAGGTTTGTTAATCCGAACATTTCGTGCGATAGTCCGAAGGTTCATTAGTCCAAAGTTTAGGGTTAGGGTTACGGTTAGGGCTAGGGGAAGCTTCGGACAAACGAACCTTCGGACTAATGAACCTTCGGACTATCGAGCGGTAACCACTGTCCCTACACCTTCCCCCCCCCCCCCCCCCCCCCTCTTTATACATCCTTAAATCCTACCCCCCACACCCTACTGTCCCTTCCCCCTGTTCTCTTTCTCAATGTCCTAACCCGCCACAGTACAGGACTCCATGAGATATAATGCTGTCTGAAGAGCAAACTATAAATGCAAGCTGTTGTAGCAGATCCCGCTAAAAAATGGTGGCCAGGTCAAGCAGAAAGCCAGCAGGCGATGTGATGTGTGCTGACAGCGCCTGTGTTTAAACCAAGTCTTGTCTATTCTGGTGAATGTTAGATCACATGGCACCAAGACAGAGAAGGGAGTTAGTTTCTCCTGGTGTCCTGGCCAAGAATCCCCTGGATACAATTGGTCAATCACTTCATGGCTATTTGTGGATGTGGAGTGGCAGAAACTGTTCAGTTTTAGTCAAATTACCAGCGTACAGCAATGAGTTTGAGAATCTTCTCACTCCTTATCTCACTTTTTTCTTTTACTCTCTCACTTCCTTTATTTCTCAGTTTTTGTTTCCCTTTGTTATCTCTCTCTCTCTCTTTCTCTCTCTCTCTCGCTCGCTCCCTTGATTTTTTTCTTATTTTCTCTTTCGCTTTTTATCTCTTTCTCTCTCTCAGTTTATTTCTGACCTTCCTAACAACAACAAATTGCATGTATACATTTCCCTTTCTTTTACTCTCACTCATTTTTTCCCTTCCTCTTTTTTTCTCTCTTTCGCTCTCCCTTCCTGAGATTCTCTACAACTCTTTCTCATTTGCCATCGCCCTAAACTTCTCTTGAGTAGCTCTACTGTGCACAGGTACAGTAAAAGTGAGGGGAGGGGAGTTCTACCTGGTCTTAGAAAGATACCTTGTAAAATCAGCTCTCGAGGGGTTAAAGAACTAAGCGAATGTCGACACTGGTTAAACTAGTGACGTGACAGATTCCGGCCTGAGATGGAGAGAGATAGATAGAAAGCGAAGGAGGGTCCAAGAGGTTTATTGTAGAGTCCTGAAGCAATAATGCATCAAGCAGACACATACTTGATTCTGTGATTGCTGGATGAGGTAGTGGGGGTGTTGATGAGGGGTGAGTATGTGTGTGTGTGTGTGTATATATGTGGGGTACATTGCCAAGTTGCTTGAATTGTTAGTGTTGCTCCAGACACTGAGACTTACTGACATTCCAGAATTTACTGCTAAATTTCTGTTAGGAAATAATGCCTCAGTAGACTGTATATAGTTTAGGACATAACATGTGTATTTGACTGCCAGACTGGTGGAAGGCGAACTTGGTCTTCGCTCTGAGACGTCGTCCAGCGTGGAGGGCACTATATAAATCGAAGTTGTTGTTGTTGTTCTTATGTGCACTGTGTTACTCTGGGACTGTGAGATTTAATTAAGAGGTCTGGATAAGCAAACAAATTCAGAGATGTGAGGAAATAACAGTTTATGTTTATACAGGCCCTTCATGCAGGACACTGCGTTACTCTGGGCACTCAGATGTAATGAGTTACTCTGCACATTTGATATTTACAATAATTTTCTCAAAGCACAGTGATGGGTGTGGGATAGTTTACTCACCACTCCGGAGGCTGCTTTTTCCAGGGATCACATTTTGCAAGTGACCGGTCCATAGTTTTCTGCTTCTACTAAGATGATGTCTGGGAAAAGAGGGTTTTAAACCACGGAATCATTGACTAGGGCAGGGTCTTGGGATTGTTAGAAGAATCTAGGAGGAATTTCTGTACTCAGAGAGTTGTTTGATTTGTTACAGTCTATTGAGACTGGATGAAAAGAATAGTTCAGAAAGAAACTGGATAAGAACCTGAGCAGTAAAAATATTCAGGGAAACAACAGCTTGTATTTGTAATAAGAAACAACAACAAAGGTTGCTGGGGAAACTCAGAAGGTCAAGCAGCATCCATAGAGAAAGGAAAAAGAGTCAACATTTCATGTCTACAACCCTTCGACAGGACTGGAGCTTGTTTAGAGGGAGAATTTTCTTAAAAATGTTAAAGGGGGAGAGGCAGGATATGGAAGACAAAAGAGACAAAAAAGATAAAACAAAAAAAGGAAAAAAAAGTTCTCACACTGTAACCATTCTGTAACCATAGAACACAAGTGTAAGATAGCGACTGGGGAATCAAAAGGAAATTTGGAGGAACTACTTGACATGGATGGTGGTGAGATTGTGGAACTCACTGAAGCAATGGGTAAATCAGAGAGTATAGATATATGCCAGAGAAAGCTAGACCTTCACATGAGGGAGGAGGGAATAAAAGGATGTTGGAGGGACTAACAACAACAACAAAATTACATTTGTATAGCGCAGTTCACGTTGGGGTATGGCCCAAGGCACTGGACAGTCAATGTTTCAGACCCGAGCTGGAGTCGGGATCGGGAAAGGAGGGGATTTGGGGTGACCGATGGGACCATTGAACAGGATGGTTTTGAGGCAGGACTTGGAGGCTGGGAAAGGTGAGGCTGAGGGACTGCAGGATGGAATTCTAGAGGTATGGGGCAGAGTGGCAGAAGGCTCATCTGTCGGTGGTGGGGGGGACGGAGCCCTCTGAGCGGAGGGAGCGGGCGGGTTGGTAGGGCGTTATGTGGTCGTCGGGGTGAGACTATGGAGGACTTTGAACCAAGATTTAGCAAGAGGACCAGGATCTTAAATTGAATCCTCTGGGTGATGGAAGCCAATGGAGTCGGGTGTGAATGGGGAGATGGGGTCACGGAGCTTGCAGTAGTCGATGACATGGGCCACAGAGCTCTGGATGATCTGCAGCCTGTGGAGGGAGAAATTGGGAAGGCCCACAAGCAGGGCATTGGCTTAGTAGAGCCTGGATGTAACAAAGGCATGAATGAGTTTCAGCGGCCTGAAGGTTGAAGTAATGGCGGAGTAGGGCAATGTCGCGGAGGTGAGGAGTGGGTAAAGGCTGGTGTGGAGTGGGTAAAGGCTGGTATGGAGCATAAACACCAGCACGGACTATTTGGATCGAGTGGGTTGTTTTTGTGTTATATATTATTTCTAAATCTTGGCAAAATTTCCCATCCTTGTCCAAAACCTAGTTAAATTGTTTGTAAACCTTCATCTTCATGTTAATGCAAGTTCCAAAAGAAAAAGGAGTTTCTCCCCTGAGCAAAGCTAAATCGGTCACTCACATCATAGCTGATAGGGGACATTACAGTGCACAAATTGGCTGCTGCATTTGCCTAAATAATACACAGTCACGACACTTTGGGGTCCTGCAGCATTGTAGTTAGCAAGCTTGCCTCCCAAGTGAGAGGATCTGGGGTTGTTACCCAAAACCTTAGGCATGTTTCTTTACTGCACACACCTCTGTTTACTTAGCAGTAAATAGGAACCTGGTTGTTAGGTGATAGGCAGATCACTTTCCAGGTTAATGATTTGTGTGTCAGCCCAGCATGTCTCACCTCTTGAGTCAGAAGGTCGTGGGTTCACTTCCCACATCTGGGCTTGTAATCATGTAGTTTAAGCTGACATTCCAATGGAGTGCTCGAAGGCTGTTGCATTGTCGGAGGTGATGTCCTCCAGATGAGGTGTTAAACCAAAGTCCCATCTGTCTGTTTAGGTGGACGTTAAAGATCCAATGATACTATTCAAAAAGAGAAGGGAATTTCTCTTTCATGGTGTCCTGGCCAACAATCCCCCAAATAAAATGTGTCACTCACTCCATGGCAGTTTGTGAGACACTAATGTGCACAATTGGCTGCCGCATTTCGCCCACAAAACATATAGATAGTGTAATTTACAGTAATACTTTGTGAAGCATTTTGAGATATCTCAAGGATGTGATCAGTCACTCTATCAAATGCAAGGATTGTTGTTATAATTGTACTCTACAAAAATTGCAGAAAAGCTCTTTGCCAAGTCTTGATGGCATGATAAAGCTCTACACCAAAAAGCTTCTCACAGTATTACATTAAATGATACTGAAATAAAAAGTAATACTGCAGTGAATGTACTGTAGAGAGGCTAGACTTGGGGGAGTTCACTGCTGGCCTGATGCCAGGCTCTCTTTGGGTTTGGCTTTACCCTGACTGTCTGACTGTGATTTGACTTTTGTTCTGGGCCTTTATTCATTGCTGTTTGACACTGGTTGTGAATCCACTGGCCTGACACAGCTCATAATAAACCACCCAGACGGCACCCTAGCTGAGGTTTTGGCAATGCCACCGCCATTCCCTCCCGTCTCCATCTCATTTCTCCCCACTTGAAGGGCATCGTCTAAACACAAGTTGTTGTGGTTGAGGTTCCGAATATGAACCACCCAAGGCACAAGTTTAAATGGCTGCTATTTTGGCCCATTTTCTACAAAATGGGAGATAAAGATTAATTGTGATTTTTGTGTTTGCTACATGGGCTCTTCCCATTGGGAGGACCTCTCAAAGCACTTCATACAGTTTTATTGTTAAGTGTAGTGACTGCATATTTTGTTAGTGTGTCAATGTGTTGCCCGACTAAGTCACACTGAGTAGGATGGAGTTTAAAAATTAAAATTTGGTCACTCAATTCATGCCTGTTTGTGGGACACTACTGTGCGCAATTAGCTTCCACGTTTCACCCACAAAATATGCAGTCGATTCACTTTACAGTATATTTTATGCAGTACTTTGAGAGGACTCAATGATGTGATAAGGCGCTATATCAAATGCAAATATTATTAATCATTACTTTCATAGTGGAAAAGAATGAAGGAGACTCTGTGGGGAGAAACTCTGATTGGAGATGCATAAAGCAACTAATTTGCCCACAGCAATGTCCCACAAACCAACCGTGGAGTGAATGATTAAACTTTTCTCGGGAGCACTCTTGACCAGGACACTGGGAAAGAGAAAACTCCCTTCTCTTTTTGAACAGTGCCACAGGAATCTTTTAACATTGAGCTGAACAGACACAGTTGGGAATTTGGTTTAATGTCTCAGTTCCATTGGCGTAACAGACTGCACTATAGGAGTTTAAAGTTCAGAAGTGAAGCGGGAGTGGTATCACTAAGCCAAACTGACACCCAAGCTCATGTGACCATAACAAACAATGACCTCTCTCTCTCTCTCCACTTTAGGTTTCCCTTGCACGCACATTTCAACCAGAACCACTTCAAGATGCCAAACATAGGGTTTCAAAATCTCCCGCTTAATATCTACATTGTGGTCTTCGGGACAGCCATCTTTGTTTTCATCCTCAGTTTGCTCTTCTGCTGCTACCTCATCAGGTAAGGGGAGGGGGCGAGTAAGGATTGGAGTGAATGTGTCTTTTCTTTGGGGCAAGAGAGTCAATCAAGCCCCACTACACCAAGACTTCTCACTACACCAAGACTTCTCGCTCCACCCTCGCCTTTGCCAAATCATCCTTTTACTCCAGACTCCCAAGTCTAACTCCTTAGAGGCCAAAGCCCATCCCAGGCTCCTCTTCTCCACAACAAACCGCCTCCTCTGCCCACCTTCCCACTCCTCTCACATCCTCTCCTCTAAATCCAACAGCAACGAGATGTTGGACTCCAAAACTGAACAGATTTGTTCTGCTACCTCTCCCCCGTCCACTGCTACCCTATTATCAACTTCCCCCATGTCCTGGCCCATGCCCAGCCCTCACTATACATCTTAGACCCTGTCTTCCCTTCTTCTCTCACCTCCATCATTTGGAAAATAATGCCCAGCACCTGCTCCTTAACCCCAACTCCATCCCTCTCTTCACCTCCCAGCTCCAAATCCTGGTCCCTCTTTTAACCGATATTATCAATTTCTGCTTATCCACTGGCACTGTTCCCACCCCCTAAAATTGTAAAGTGGATTGATTCACCCCCCACCTAAAAACAGCTGTCATCACCCCCATCATCAAAAAACCTTTCCTGGACCCATCTCTACTCTCTCCAATCCCAAACACCTGCTTGGGTCCAAAACACTGACTTTGGGACGTCCTCCTAATGTAAAAGGCTTTCAGCCACTTTGCACTGAAGCTTTGGAACTCTCCGTCAATCCCTCTGCCTTGCCCCCTCCATCCCCAGTTTCACAACATGCCTCAAGACCTTCCTCAAGAGCATTGTTTACTGTCATTGCAAGCTCCCTCTGGCTCATTGTCATATTTCACAACTGTTAAGCCCTGCAAGATGCAAAACCATGTGAAGGACGGTATATGAATGTTGTTGTTGCTGCAATGTCCAATCACAGTGCATTATTATTATATACTTTAGGCTAATATCGCCCACACAGATAAAGTCAATTCACTTTACAGTATATTCTGTGAAGCGCTTTGAGACATAGAATCATAGAATCATAGAATCATAGAATTTTACGGCACAAAAGGAGGCCATTTGGCCCATCTAGTCTGTGCCGGCTCTTTGAAAAGAGCGATTCAATCCCATTGCCCTGCCCGCTCCCCATAGCCTAATAGACCCGTTCTTCCTAAATAAAGATCTAATTCCCTTTTAAAAGTTGTTATCGAATCAGCCTCCACCACCTTTTCAGGCAATGCATTCCAGATTCGAACAACTCGCTGAGTGAAAAAATTTCTCCTCAGCTCCCCTCTACTGCGCCTTGAAACTATTTTAAATCTGTGACCACGAGTCACAGATTCACCCACGAGTGGAAATAGTTTTTCTCTATTTGCCCTGTCGAAACCCCTCATGATCTTATAAACCTCTATTAGGTCTCCCCTCAATCTTCTCTGCTCCAGAGAGAATAACCCTAGCCTATCTAGCCTCTCCTCATAGCTGAAGTCCCTCAATCCTGGCACCATCCTAGTAAATCTTCGTTGTACCCTTTCCAATGCCTTCACATCCTTTCTGTAGTGTGGTGACCAGAATTGAACACAGTATTCCAGCTGAGGCCTCACCAAAGTCCTATAGAGGTTAGTCAGCACTTCCTGACTTTTGTACTCTATACCCCTATTTATAAAGCCTAGTATCCCATATGCCTTCTTAACAGCCTTGTCTACCTGTCCTGCCACCTTCAACGAGTCACTAACACAAATCCCCAGGTCTCTCTGTTCCTTCACACCATTTAAAATTGTACTATCTAGCCTATATTGCCTCCCTTCATTTCTTCTCCCAAAATGCATCACCTCACACTTCTCTGCATTAAACTTCATCAGCCATGTGTCTGCCCACTTTACCAATTTGTCTATATCCTCTTGCAGATGGCTACTATCCTCCTCACTGTTTACTATTCTCCCTAACTTAGTGTCATCTGCAAACTTGGAAACTGTACTCCGTACACCCAAGTCCAGATCATTGATGTAGATTACAAACAGCAATGGTCCCAAAACCGATCCCTGTGGCACACCACTGCTCACTTCCCTCCAATCTGAAAAACAGCCGCTCACTACAACTCTCTGCTTTCTGTCTCGCAGCCAGTTGTGGATCCACGCTGCCACTGTCCCTTTTACGCCATGGGCCTTTAATTTCTTAATAAGTCTCTCATGTGGCACTTTGTCAAATGCCTTTTGAAAGTCCATGTAAACTACATCAACTGCGCTACCATTATCCACCCATTCCGTTACCTCATCAAAAAATTCTATCAGATTTGTAAGGCAAGATTTGCCTTTAACAAATCCATGTTGACTGTCCTTTATTAGCCTATATCTTTCTAAGTGAAGATCTACCTTGTCCCTGATTATGGACTCTAGAATTTTGCCCACTACCGACGTTAGACTGACTGGTCTGTAGTTACCAGGCTTGTCCTTCTGCCCCTTTTTATACAAGGGAGTAACATTAGCTATCCTCCAGTCCTCTGGCACGACCCCTGTGTCCAAGGAAGATTGAAAGATCGTGGCCAGAGTCCCTGCTATTTGCTCCCGTGCCTCACTTAGTAACCTAGGGTGCATCCCATCCGGACCAGGTGACTTATCCACCTTGAGCGACGTCAACCTTTTTAGCACTTCCTCTCTGGTTATAATTATTCTATCCATTTCTCCTACCCTCTCCTCTAATACCATGGCATTGGCTGTATCATTTTCTTTTGTGAAGACAGAGGCGAAGTACTCATTCAGTACATCAGCCATGCCCTCTGCCTCCACAATGAGATTTCCTCCTAGGTCCCTAATTGGCCCCACCCTCTCCTTGACCAACCTTTTACTCTTAATATGTTGGTAAAAAACCTTAGGGTTCCCCTTAATCTTACTCGCTAATTGTTTTTCATGCAGTCTCTTTGCCCCTCTAACTTCCTTTTTTAGTTCTATCCTACACTTCCTATATTCTGCTTGGTTCCCTTCTGAATTTTGAGCCTGACACTTATCATAAGCCTCTTTTTTTTGTTTGATTTTGGCCCCGATTTCCTTAGTCATCCAGGGAGGTTTGGATGCCTTACATTTCACCTTTGTGGGAATGCTTTTGACCTGTGCCTGAACTATCTCCTCTTTGAACGCTGCCCACTGCTCGTTAGTTGTCTTACCTGCCAATTTTTCTTTCCAATCCACCTTGGCTAGGTCCCACCTCAACTCATTGAAATTAGCCCTTTTCCAGTTGAGTGTCCTCACCTGTGATCGTTCCTTATCCCTTTCCATAATTATTCTGAATCTAACGATATTGTGGTCACTATTCCCTAGATGCTCACCTACAGAAACCTGTTGAACTTGCCCTACCTCATTTCCCAAAACTAGATCCAGCAATGCTTCTTTCCTCGTTGGACTGGAAACATACTGATCAAGAAAGTTGTCCTGCACACACTTCAGGAATTCTTCTCCCTCCTTGCCCTTTACTCTACTATTCTGCCAGTCTATGTTGGGATAGTTGAAGTCACCCATTATCACTACTCTATTAGCTCTGCATTTCTCCGTGATACGCTTGCAGATCTGCTTGTCTATCTCCTCCCCACTATTTGGTGGTCTATAGTATACCCCTAACAGTGTAACTGCACCTTTTTTATTCCTCAATTCTAACCAGATAGATTCGGTTTTTAGTCCTTCTTCCACCTCGTTCCTTTCTAAGGCAGTCACTGAGTCCTTAACTAAAATTGCCACCCCGCCCCCTTTTCTCCCTTCTCTATCCCTCCTGAATACATTATAACCAGGAATGTTCAACTCCCATTCCTGCCCATGCTGGAGCCAAGTCTCTGTTACTGCTATAACATCATATCGCCTCGCAGCAACCTGAGCCTGCAGCTCACCAATTTTATTTCTCAAACTTCGTGCATTTACATACATGCACTCTAAGGCACAAATTACTTCCTCTGCATTTTTCTCCCTTCCCTTTTCACATCTAGAAGATGTGAAAAGTGCTATGTCAAATGCAAACATTATTATTATTATCTAATTTGGACACAAACAGCCGAGGAGTGAGTAATCCATTTTATCTCAGCCAGGAATCCAGGAAAATTACATGGCATGATATGGCACAGAAAGGGGCCATTTGGCCCAACCACTCCATGCCGGAAGATACTCCCTTCTCTTTTCGAATAGTGCTATGGGATATTTAACATCTAGTTGAACATCTGAAGGATGCCACCTCTACCAATGCAATGCACCGCTAGCATTGCATTGGAGTGTTTGCTTCAGCACCTTGGAACATCCTCCCAACTCGAAAGGTGGTATACAAATGTAATTTTGTTGTTGCAGTTGTTAGACTGTGTGCTCAAAGTCCCAATGTGGTTCTTGAACCCACAAGCAAGAAGTTACTCCCAGTGTGCTGGCCATCCAGATTTCCCCCCCCAAATTGCTTAACAATAACACACTTTGATTGTGTCTTTCACATGGAATAACATTTGTGGAGTCCTGTAATGTTTGCATTAATAGGAGAGTGAGGGAGGGAGAAAAAGCATCCCATGGCGTATTGGTTAATGTGTGAAATGCTTTGAGACCTCTTAATCATGGGATAAGGTGGTATATCAAATACAAGGATTATTATTTTAAACATTTCAAGTTGCTTCACAAAGATAATAAAGACCATTAATTGACTGTTCCATTTATTGCCCTGTGTGGACCTTGGATGGTGCAGATTAGCCATTGTGTTTGCCCACATCACAATCACCACACTTCAAAGCAAACTCATTGTGTAAAGAGCTTTGAGAGATTTCAGTGCGGTGAAGCAGCAGATCAAACGCAGTTATTTTTAATGGTGATATTTTTGTTTCACCGCTCTGCTCTTAACTTGAAGCGTGAGTGGAGATGGAAGACTGGAGGAAGGAGAAGAAGCATCCCATAGCGTATTGATTAGCATGATTGCCTCGCAAGCAAGAGGACCTGGGTTTGATTCCTGGGCAGGGAGAGACATTAGGCAAGTTTCCTTACCACATTTCTCTGCTTACCTAGCAGGAAGTAGGAATCTGGTTGTTAGTCGATTGGCAGATCATTTTCCGGGGGTAATAATCCCTTCAAAAATTATATAATTAATAATTTGGTCACTCAATCACTTTACAGTGTATTCTGTAAACCACTTTGAGACGTCTCGACAATATGATAAGGCGCTATATCAAATGCAAGCATTTGTGTAACGCACAAAGCACCACTGCAATTAGTTTGGGGCACCGCACCTCAGAAAGGATATATGACTCACTCTAGGATGCTACCCCATGCGAAGGGCATAATATGAATGCAAATTAGTGTTGTTATATTGGCTCTGGCGGGTGTGCAGCACAGATTCACTAGAATAATACCAGGACTTAAAGGTTAAATTATGAGGACAAGTTGGATAAACTTGGTCTCTATTCCCTTGAGTTTAGACGGTTGAGGGGAGATCTGATTGAGATTTTAAAATAATGAAGGATTGTGATAGGGTAGATACTGAGAAACTATTTTCTCTGGTAGGAGAATCTAGATCAAGGGACATAATCGTAAAATTAGAGCTAGGCCATTTAAGTGGTTTTTCACCTAAAGTACAGTGGAAATCTAGAACTCTCTCCCCAAAAAAGCTGTGGATGTTGGATCCATTCTCATCTTCAAGACTTATGTGGATAGATATTTGTTAAGTCAGCGATAATGGGACAAGGCGGGTAATTGGAGTTGAGGTACAGATCAACCATGATCTTATAGAATGGTAGAACATGCTGAAAAGGCTGAATGGCCTCCTCCTGTTCCTATGTTTCTATATCTCAACAACATGAAAGGCACTATATCAACTACAAGGATTTTTTTTTTGCAATTGCAAGCACACACATGTAGATTTAAACACAGACACACAGTTACATACCTTTCACTCCTCACAATGGCAGCAGATCCACTAGGTTCCTCTTGGATACAAAAGGTTGGATAGGAATGATTATGCAGTCATAATCAGGAGGTTTTCCTTAAATGAAAGGAGACCATTCATGACATGAAGCAATCTGAGGATGTTTGTACCTATTTAGTCACTCTCCGGAATCCCTGGTATCTCATGATAAGCTCCATCTCCTGGTCAGGTTGTGTTACCCCTGAGCTGTCCCCTTCAATAATCGAATGATCGAATGATCCGGAGGGAGGTAGGTGGGAGGAGACCAGGCTCCCAATACTGGCATTGGTGAAGGGATTCCTGAGCTGCCATAGACTCATGTTGACAGAGCTGCTGTCTCATTCCTTCAGAATAAGAGCAAAGCGATGAGCAAGAAACATCAATTGTAAGAATTAAAAATATCCCAAATCTAATGTGGATTGGTTGGCTGCTAATATTACTCGGGACATTTCAGTCCATTTAGGAAAGGATTGAGATGTTGGAACACTCCATGTTACACAAGCCAGGAGGGTCCTCTGCTTCTTGTTGCCAAATCCTGCCAATTTAAAGAACCAGCGGGGAGATGAGGAGACTTTTACACAGTGAGTTGTCACCATCTGGAATATATTTGAAACGGGTGGTGGAAGTAGATTCAATAATAAGTTTCAAAAGGGAATTGGATATTTACAGAATATTCTGTGAAGCGCTTTGAGATGTCTAGAAGATGTGAAAAGCGCTATATCAAATGCAAGGATTATTATTACTATTATTTACTTGAGAAGGTAGGCTATCTTGCAGGGCTATGGGGAAACAGAAAGAGAATTGCACGAATTGTTAGCTCTTTGAAAGATAATGGTCTGATTCTGTGCTGGAAGCTCCTATAATTCTATAGACCAGACCCAGTGCCTCAAAGCATCCAATAGTAGCAACAACTTGCATGTATACAGCATCCTTCTCATGGGATAGTGTCTCTGAGTGCTTAACAGTGGCAGAACCTGACACCAAGCCAGGGAGAGAGAAGGGAGGTGACCATATGCACAGTCGAAAAGGAAGGTCTGCAGGTACTATCTGAAGGTGAGCAAGGATGAGGGATTAAGGCAGAAATTTGCCAAGTGTCGGGGCGTAGTGGCTGAAAGCACGGATGCCGATGGTGGAGCGGATGGACATCCAGTATAGAAAGACTTACTCAGCATCATTCTTGTGAGGATGAAGTGACCAACCTGTTTCTTTTTTGTCTGCACAGGTTACGGCATCAAGCTCACAAGGAGCTCTATGCATATAAACAGGTAAGAGATGGAACAACAACGACTTATATCAATACAGCACTCTACATATAGGATAACATTTCCGGAGTTAATTAATCCCTTAAAGATAATGATAATTTTGTCACTCAATCCACGACTGTTTAATGGGACATTGCTGTGCACAAATTGGCTGCCACATTTCTCCCACAAAATATACAGTCAATCCACTTTACAGTATTCACTTTGAGACATCTCGATGATGATGTGATAACAAAAACAACAACAAAATTACATTTGTATAGCACCTATCATTTCGAGAGGATGTACCAAGGCACTGGACAGTTAATATTTCAGACCAGAGCTGGGTCTGAATTCCAGAGGTTGGGGGCAGAGTGGTTGAAGGCTCACTCGCCAATGGTGGGTCGGAGGACATGGAGCAGGCCAGAGTCTGCTCAGCGGAGGGGGGCGGGCAGGTTGGTAGGGGGTTAGAAGGTCGAAGAGGTAGGGTGGGGCGAGGCCATGGAGGGCTTGAAAGGTGAAGGTAAGATTTGATACAGTAAGGTACTGTACTCTCTTACTGTACTCTTGGAACAGTGACTTTCACATCAGGAGGACATCCTACAGGACTTCACAGGATATTCTGTTTAGCGCATTGACTGTTTTGTTTTGGGCTTGAGTGCCCAGTCAGCTGTATGAAGCGCCTAGAGATGACCTCTCAAAGTGAAAGGCACAGGTAAATTGTATTGTATAAAAACTTTGAGAAAGTTAGCAAACAGCGTACAATAATACCTGTAATGTAGACCTGGAAATACACTTTGCTGTAATGCCATTGAGACCTACCTAACATGCTGCCTTTCTCTACGTTTTTCAGGTCATTGTGAAAGAGAAAGTAAAGGAGCTGAATTTACATGAGGCAAGTATCTCTCTAACCCCACATTACTCTCACTTCTAAAGACCGCACCTCTCTGCTTCCTATCCTCAACTTGTTGAAAAGTGTCCTTCCCTCTACCATCCTTCCGCATCTCAAAGTCCAAACTCAAAATCATTATAAAACTATTTACATCTTTAAAGCCTCCACGTTCCTCCCTATCTGCGACCGACTAAACCTTTACCAATCTACCCACTCCGTCCGCTGGGCAGGCACTGGCCTGCTTCATGTCCCACGCCCTGCTGATCCCACCATCTGCAGTCAGGCCAGCAGCCTCTCTGCCCACAACCTCTGGGACTTCATCTGGGATATAGCCCCTCTGCTATGCTCCCTTATTTGCCTCCTTCAAGGCCCATCTTAAGACCTTCCTCTTTGACTGCATCTTCGGTCATCTTCCCACCCCACCTTGAACTTTCCAACACTCTAGATTCCAACTCCTAACTCAGGTGCAAACACTCGCCCGCAACATACAGTCAATTTACTTTACAGTATATTCTGTGAAGCACTTTGAGATGACACATATTTTGTCGACGAAAGTGCAAGGATTATTATTTGCTGGGAATTGGATGTGGAATGCCAGATAAGTGGCCTTGTAACTAGGGCTGGTTACATCTTGCTCCCATCATATGTTGGAGCCTGATCTCTCCAGGCAGGCAGCACATGGTTATTGAACTTACAAGCGTTGCCTTTGCCAGGGGTTTAAACATAAAGAGGGAATTAAAGGAGGGAAGAGATATCCCCTTACTGATAGAGCTATTTGTGGGGCTCCATGTGTGTAAACGATGCACATTCTGGAAGCTACACTCACCAGTGAGAAAAAGGTCAGCGGATGCTGCTTGCTACAGTTTGGATCTGGACCAGTTCAAATTCACATCCATAGTCAACTTCTCAAAGCCAACACCTGCTTCTTACCATCTCCATTTCACCCACGTGGACAGTTAATTCCCAGATTTGTGATCAAGTAATTCCACTGTAAGACTAACTAGCTTTGCCATTGCCATGTCCCCACCAAAAACCCTGGACTGCGCGCCCTGGCAGGCTGGGAACAAGCCCGAAGCCTTCAAGCTCCACTGAGTTTTAACTTGTGACACCATTGGGTCCATACCAAAATATAATAATCCTTGCTTTTGATATTGCATCTTATCACGTTGTTCAGACGTCTCAAAGCACTTCACAAAATATACTGTAAAGTGAATTGACTGCATATTTTGTGGGTGAAGGTGTGAGACAAGGTAGAATTCTTTGGCAAATTCTTATACAGTAAACCCCCTGATAATTAGACCCCGGTTTAATTTGTCCCTACCACTGAAGTCATCAGTCTAATCTATTTATACATATGGCTAACTCGCCACTCCAAATAACTCGTCACTGAGCCCTTTTCCTTGAAGTGACAAGTAATCAGGATTTTACTGTATTTACTCATACTTTTGCAGGCCAGTTTCTTTCATATTTGCAGGGAAAGGTGTTGTATCCAAGCCATCAATCCCACAAATAAAAAATAAAAAAATTGTCACTCGCTTCATGGCACATTGCTGAAGGCAGAATACACAACCTCTCCACTTTACAATATAGCCTTTGTGAAGCATCTTAAGGCGTGCTCCCAACATGAAAAGCACTCACAAATCACTCAGCGGATTTACTGTGAAGTGTAGTAACTGTATTCTGCAGGCAAAAGTGGTAGCCAATTTGGACACAGCTATGTTTCTCATACAACCATGAAGCGAGTGACCAATTTTATCTGAGTGATTGTAGCCAGGACACTGAGAGAAACTTGCTTCTTTTTTCAAATATTGTCATGGGATCTTGATAATGTCCATTTGAACATAGGAAGCACAAGACTTCAGATTAACATCTCCATCAATGCAGTCCAGTCCCAGCCCCCTCACCCACCATACTACACTGGAGGATCATGTTAGGCTAGATGAGTTCAAATCCCAAAATACGGCTTGTACTAACAACCTTTGGACTGTGAGGCAAGAGTGTTGGAAACTGCAGCAAGCTATCACAGGATACCCTGAGTGCAGCCAAGTTAAATCTTTCTCAATAAGCCGCACGGCTGTGTTGGACTGGAGTGTGCGGTTGTCATGTGCCTGCTGCTTGGCTCTTGCTGGGTTTAGTAAGGGGAGACACTGCAGTAAATGGAGCCATTCCATGTGTTTACTTCTCAGTCCTTTCAGAGGCTAGCTGGCCTATTTATATAGATTTTTCTTGATGATTGCAGCGCTAGAGGAATGCTTTGTTGCCTGAGGGAGACTCGTGTGTGAGAAAAAGTGAGCGTGAGGAGAGAGAGAGGGACAGCTGTGTGTGAGAGGTGATAACTGTTTGTGTATTTGTGTCTGTACTCACTCTTGGTATGTGTGTGTGTGTGTGTGAGACAGAGGCAAGCAGTGGCTGTTTATATGTATGACAGAGGCAGGTGGTGGCTTTGTGCGTAAATATGGCATTATAAGTGTGTGTGTCTCTGTAAGTGTGTGTATGTTAGTGAGAGACGGGTTGTTTGTGTGTGTGAGAGACAGAGAGCGAGAGGTGGTAATTAGTTGTGTCTATGTTTTGTCTTGTCTGTTTGCCAATCTGTCAGTCTGTCAGAAATGAAGAGTTGGAAGAGTTGATTTTGTTTTGGCGACTGACACATGCAGAAACCATAAGAGCATCCTCACTAAACAGAGAGCTCCACATATGTATGACACCCTACACATGGAAATTTTCCTTTGTCTGGAAGGGAATGCAAACTCTCTCCCCAAATGGATGCACCCCACTTGCCTACTTCAGGACAATATTAGGTGCAGGTTGGCAAGAGGAAAAGCTTGGGGACCCAAGAGTGTGCTTTGGGGTACTGCTGGAGTCTAACCAGCTGAAACCACATAGTTTGCCATTGAAAGCAGTCAGGCTATGCAATACTTAACCAGTTAGACCTACCTATGCATTAGAGCTTTGGCTTGCAGGGTCAATCAGATCTGAGTGGGAAGAATTCTTGCCCCCCAAATCTGCCCTCGAAGACCTGATCAAGAGCCAGGCAGAGTTGATGATCAAATCCATTCTATTTCCTATGAGTCTAAAGCTCAGTGGTTAGAGCCTTGCAAGTGAGATACCTGGGTTCAATTGCAGGCAGGGCAAACCCTTGGGCAAGTTTCCTTACTTCAAACGCCTGACAATAATTCCTCTAAAAAATATATATATTTTGGTCATTTCAATCCACAATTGTTTGTGAGACACTGCTGTGCACAAACTTCGCCCACAAATATACAGTCAATTCACTTTACAGTATATTCTGGGAAGCTCTTTGGAACATCTAGAAGATGTGAAAAGTGCTGTATCAATGCAAGCATTATTATTATGAGGGGCTGCCCTGTCCACAGTCAGCACATTGTCCATTGAAAATTGTAGGTACATAGGCAAAGAGGACAGAGAGCAAGGAAATAAAGAGATAAAGATCCTCCCACACTAGGGGGTCATTCACTTGTGCTGGAGATCACGCTGTCATTGTGTGTGTGTGTGTGAGGGCTGGAGATCACGCTAACATTCCTGGTATAATTAGGTTGAAATGAAAGCTAATGCCATCCTGACCTTATTTAAAGCCTATATCCAGGAAGGATCTTACATAAGCCTCTGTGTCGTTATTACAAGACATCCTTTTGTCTTGTTGAGTTGGGGCTCGATGGACCAGCAATGGTCCTTAACATGCTGCTGAGTTGTTTATATGATAATTCGGGGATGCTTAAGCTCCTCTGTTAATTCTCGATAACCGACAAATGGTCGTGTGTCATACACAGCACAGGTTAACTATCCTCTCCTGGCTTCCTCCCTGTGGTCACATGTTGACAATCAACACAGACACTGCTTTGTAACTCTGCAAATGTAAATGGTAAATCTATGGAAGAGGCTCCCTACGTGGGAGCAGAAAGTGTTGATTCATTCAAATACAAATGAGATAGATTTCTTTTGAAAAATAATATTTTGCATTACAATATGTCAGTAATTTGAGACACGACATACACATGGATTAATCAATGATCACAGTGGAAAGCTTTGGGAACCTTCGATGCAACGTTTCCTGGTTCTTCCAAGCTACACTACACTTAGTAATTAATCCATACAGAATTAATTGCTATCAACATCTCTGTTATTATGACATGGGACTAGATGGACCTTGGTCTTTTATAGTCTAGAAATGTTCCTGTGTGTAGCATGTATATGACAAGCTATGCGATTTTAGCTGGTTAGACCTCAGCAGCTACCGCAGCTGATTCCCCAAGCCTTGGCTCTTGCCAACTGGGGTCTAATATTTTATGGAATTAGGTAAACAGGATGCGTCCCTCCAGGGAGAAAGTGTACATTCTAATTCCAACAAACTTATCTCTGGGATTTCAACATGTAGATGGGATGCATGGAATTCTCAGCTTGGTTTGGATACTCTTAAGCATGATGATGGGTTCAGCAAAAAATGAACCTTGGGTCTTTTTTTAATTTAGCAATTGTTATGTTCCTGTTCATACAGAGGAAAGTCAATTCTTAACAGTTGGGAAGGGGAGATGGTTGTGGAGGGAGGGGTTAAGAGGAGTGGTGATGGTGGGAGGGGAAGAGAGGGAGGGAATGCAGGAGTATGGTCATAATTTGACAGAGGATCTGGAAAAGGGAAGAGGGGAGGGGGTGGTGGGAGGGAATTGGTGGGGTTGGGAGCTCATGTTACTGCTTTTCAGTCCTCAGATACCATCAGACTTTACACAGCCGCTGGCAACCACTGGCAAGCATCTCAGGGTTTGCATTCCAATGTAATTTGCTTTGAACGGGCGGCATGTGTGTGTCTGGGGTGGGATGGGGGTGGTGGGGGTGTGCGGAGGGATTGAGGGAGGGTCAAATTTGAGGTAAAGCTTGGCTTGCAATACACCATGCGCTCAGTCCCTATTTATAGGAACGTGAACTTTCTGCCTTTGGCTGCCATCCATGAATACATCTCTGGAATGACTTGGTATCAAATATGCTTGGTATCAAATAACCAGAGTTCCAAACAGGCCTACACCAATCACTGCGAACTTGATGTGAACCAAGTCAGATAACCTAGCCCAGTGCACATCAGCTGTTCAAAATCCATAAAGACATGGATTGGAGTCTTATAGCATAGGGGTTAGCGCACTCACCTTGCATGTAGGAAAACCCAGAATGTCCTCCTGATATGAAAGGGGTGAAATAAATATAAATTTGAATCGTATTGTTTCCCCCTCTTATTGAAACAATATTCTCACCCGCTTTCCCATCTGCTTTTACTGTCCTCATTTTGCCCCTACTTTACCATATTTTTTCTACAAGACAGGAAAGCTCCCCTGCAAACTTCACAAACCCTCTAGAGTAGACTGGACGTCCTTCAGCAAGTCTTCTCTCTTCAAGGGAGTGAAGTTAAACAAAATCTTTGGGTCCATAGATTCATAGGAAGGAGAGCGCAGAGGGAAATATTTGGCCTATCGAGCCTGTGAGCCTGTGAGGCACACCCTGGATCCAATCCTGTTGAATGGGGTAGGGGGAAAGGAATTGTCTTTGGAGATGTGTTGGATTGTCAGAGGTGCCATCCATTGGATGAGACATTAAAGTGAGGTCCTGTCTGCCTGTTCAGGTGGAAGTTAAAAATATTATGGCATTATTTGAAAAGAAGGGAGTTTCTCCCAGTATCCAATCCCTTAAGTAAAATTGGTCACTCACTCACTGTTTATGGGATATTGCTGTGCCAATTGGCTGCCACATTTTGCCAGCAAAATACATAATCAATCCCTTTACAGTATATTCTGTGAAAGCACTTTGAGACATCTTGACAACATGATAAGGCACTGTATCAAATGCAAGGATTATTATAAGATCTCTTTGGGTATAAAAGATTGCACAATCACTGCTCTTCACAAGACATTCTGGCTTTTGATGTGAAAGACTTAATCTCAGATATAAGGATTAAATATTATTAAGATTGGGTTGTTCCAGTGCTGGGCTCGATGGACCGAGTGTGGCCCTCCCTTCCCCCGCTTCTGTTCTCATTGATCTACATCCAAGCCAACTAACTAATATTGACCTGGTGCTTTCCTCCGGCAGATCTGTGCTGTTTGTTTGGAGGAGTTCAAGACCAAGGATGAGCTTGGGATCTGCCCGTGCAAACACGCTTTTCACAGAAAGTAAGTCACAAGCATGGCTGGTGTCACTGGCAGCCTTTAGACCCTTCAGTGGTCAAGTCTTCAGCTTCTCTACCCCACCCTCTGGAACTCTAGCTTCAAATCCTTCTGTTTTGTCCGCTCCCTCGAACCCTCCCTCTCCCTTGCCTCCTTCAAAGATCGTCTCTCTTGATTTCAACCCCCAGCTCGAGTGCAAACCCTAACCTGTCCAGCACCTTGTGATGTCCTTCCAATGTGAAAGGTTGTTGTTGTAGTACTGGAACTCCTCTCTATATGTCGTCCCAATATACGTTGTTTTGATTATATGTTGTTGATGAATTAATAAATAGTTAGAAAAAAAGTTAGAAAATTTGATTAATTGAAGGGATATTAGCTGATTACATTTATTATTAGTTGTTTAGTAAATATATAAATAAGATAATAAATACAATTAAAAGAACACTTACTGGAGATGGTTGATGTGGTCAGTGAGTGGGAGGGAGTGGAGTTATTCAGATGAAGGAGTGAGATTACCTGCCTCTGGTACATTACCCAGAGGTGCCTGACCACATCAACCATCTGGAGATGTGGAAGTGTTTTCTTAATTGTGTTTTTATCTTATTTATATATTTATTGAACTTTTATTTTAATTTTCAAACCTGTGGTGTTGTTTTTGATCTTTATTTAATATTAGTGTAGGAAACTTTAGACCAGAAATGTACCGAAGGAACGTAATTGATAACATTAGGGCCTATGGTAATTTAGATTTTGCTATACGTTGTTTCATTTAAAATCGCACTTTTCAAGGAAACATCCCCAACGTTAATTGAGGAGTCACAGTACAGACCTCTAGGACCACCTGCCTCCGTATTCCATTCCCAGTTTAACTCCAATTACCCGCCTTTGCTCCATATCGCTTGATAGAGTTACAGAATAAAAACCTGTCCATGTATGTATAATAGTGTCCGGCGATATATCGATATATCGGTTATATCGGTATAATTTTTCATATCGATATGCCGATATTGGAAATTTGAATATATTTGTATATCGAAAAATTCAGTATATAAAAAAAATCAGTATATCACAAAACATAGGTATATAGTGTCCGTCGATATATCGATATATCGGTTATATCGATATAATACAAACTTTTTCAACATCCCTTGTCGCCAGCATTGCAAACCTCCTGGGCATAGAGCACGCATATCGGAATGCGAGCACACATACAAATGCACGCGCATACACAGGATAAAAAATCCTGGTGATATCGATGTATCGGTATATATCGATACGAGCCCTTCGATATATCGATATCGGAAAAATTCCATATCGCCAGACAATAATGTATTGTAAAACGCTCTGGGACGCTATCCTACGTGAAGGGTACTATATAAAGTTGTTTTTGTTCTTGTTTTTGTTCTCTTTGTGTTAAATCTGTTTCCCCCCACCCCTCTCTCTCTCTCTTGCTGTCTCTCTCTTGGTGCCATCCCAGATGTCTGATCAAGTGGCTGGAGGTGAGGAAGGTTTGCCCACTGTGTAACACGCCTGTGCTCCAGAGTAATCCAGAGCAGGGAGGACTCGAGCCCACTGATAACTTAGTGTAGCTCTCACTGGTCTCAACGGCTTTGGGGAGCGCGAACGAAATGGATTTTCCCTTTTCTATTTTTTCCCCCCGTCTGTTTTCCCCGGGAGTATGCAAGCGTAGTGGAGGCGGGCCCCGTATTCGGACGGACCTCCCAGCCATTGAAGCCCACTTTCCACCCCACCATGAGTCGCCTATGTTCGGATGAGAGGGGGCTGTGTACTGTACAAACCAAAGCACTTTCGACCTCTGGAGCTCATGCCAGGACTTGCAGCCGACAGCAATCACCATGGGTTTTGGTGGGCTGGACATAAACTCGTCACGTTCAGCTATTACTCCCCGGCACAAGGTATGGAGATGAAGGAATTGGTGACCAGCGGGCGGGTTGGGTTCCTTGCTGGAAGTGGAATACGTGGGAGGGTCTCAACTGGCCCCTGGTTGCGTTCTCCAGGAAGAACAAGACAAAGGGAACCTATAACTGAGCCTCTTAAAGACAGCGGCTTTGACACAAGGCTGTGTGGAGCAGCATGCTTCCACACCAGACATATCACCAGAGCCACCATCTCCATTCCTCCCTTGTGGTTTGATGGGAGGTGTGGGGGGGATGGAAGGTAGTTGGGAGAGAAATTGGAATGTAGAAATGAAGTCTTGAAATGTTTCTTTGCACCCTAAGGGAGGAAATAGCTGCCCAAGTGAGGCCACCCCACCCTGGCCATTACGTGCAGTGGAGTGTGTAGTCAAAGGGCAGTGTTGTTCAGACCAGCCTGTCTGCTCTGTTGTTACTCCTCTAACTCCATACGCTGATCCCATTCCTCAAAACCCCTCCCCACCCAGTTTTTGCTCTTTCCAGTGCTTAGTAGTAGTATCCCTCTATGTGCTATCGTTGACACAGTTTCAAGAAACATTTCTCATAAGGTATTTGACATTCTGATAACTGTGATAGCACTTCTAAACCCAAAAGGGAAGAGAGACGATCAAGAGATTTAAGAGAAAACCTGATCAATCAATCAATCAATCAATCAATACTTACATTTATATAGCGCCTTTCATGTCAAAAGGACGTCCCAAGGCGCTGTACAGTCAGGTAGAGAGGGGGGGAGGGGTCAGGGCAGGATGAAGGAGAGTAGGAGAATTGACTGTATATTTGTGGGCGTAAGGGGATGGGAATAATAACAATCCTTACATTTGATCCCAGCGACTTTCACGTCAGGAGGATGTCTCAAAGCACTTTGCAGTATTCACTCTAAAGTGGAGTGACTGTGTTTTGTGGGCAAATAGAATGATATTGGAGATAGTGAATAGGAAGGGGGTTTTGTGTTGGGTATAAACAACAGTATGGACTAATTGGGATAAATGGCCTGCTTCCATATTCTCTATGACTATGTAGATATATGTTATGACCCAACCCCTTTGGGTGTCCCACTATCCCCTACCCTCAGCTCCAAATGCAAAGAATTATTATTTTATTGCAAACAAATAGGGTCCGGCGATATATTGGTTATATCGATATTATTTTTCATATCGATATGCGATATCGGAATTTAAAATATATCGATATATTGAAAAATTCAATTTGAAAAAATTATTATATCGTAAATATCGGTATATCGTAAATATCGGTATATCGTTTCCGGTGATATATCGGTATTATCGGTATAATGCGATCTTTTCCAGCTTACCTTGTCGCCGGCATTGCAACCTCCTAGGCCCAGAGCACGGAATGCGCACGCATATCGGAATGTGCGCGCACCTCCAAATGCGCGCATGCCCCCGAATGTGCACGCACATCCGAATGTACGCGCACAACGGAATGCGCGTGTACCTCCGAATGCGCACACACCCCCCGAATGCGCGCGCATGCGCAGTATAAAAAAAACCCAGAATGCGCAGTATAAAAAAAAATATTGGTATATATCGATATGAGCCCACCAATATATCGATATCAGAAAATTTCCATATCGACGGACCCTACAAACAAGGAAGTTCTGGACGAGGGAGATGTCCGGGTCACTTATAGAATCCAGAGCTCCTTTGTGGATAACAATCCAGGACTTCCCCCAACTCCCCCCACCCCCATCAATTCCCAGCTATTAATTAAGTGAATCTCAGACCCAATGTCCGTTGCCCTTGACATTTTCTTGCTGGTGGCTGGGGGGATGAGGTGAAAGCTTGGACTATAAAGTAACCAGAATCGAGGGACCTGTTTGAGGAAGGTAGGGAGAGATGGCAATAATCTAGTGTCTCGGCCATTCTGAACCTGATTTCAAGACAGAGAGGCAGCCACCAGGAAGTAATTCTTTTCTCAGAAAAATAAAATTGAGTTGCAGCACCAGGAAGTGGTGGTTGAGGCCAGGACACTCAACAACAACTTCGATTTATATAGCGTCCTCCACGCCAGACGGCGTCTCAGAGCGACTCACCCGGACTCATTCAAGAAGCAGCTCAAGTTGCTGTGATGCGAGTATGGTTGGTCAGGTGTCCTGGGAGGATGAAATCAGAATGGGCCAAAGGTGCTCCTTCATCCAAATGGATCTTGTGATCTACCAAAGACCTTCAAAACCAGGGCTATATTTTTAACTGTAATCCCAGGGCTTGGTGACTCTCTGTGAATCTTGAATCTTGAGAACTCTCTGCTTGAACATGAGTTAATAATAATAAGTTAGTCGAAAGAAGCCCAAGAACATTTACTTCGCCTTCCACCATCCGGGCAGTCACGTGCACAAGTAATGTCCCAAACTATATGCTGATTCCCAACGTTCGTCAACAACTGAGCCTGTTTTTCTGAAAGCAACTGTGATGTGGATTTGTACAAACCAAGTCTTAAGAATGATGGGGCACAAACTTAATGGCCATTCACTGCCCCCAAGGGCTTAATGTTGGGTCTTGATGTTGATGGGGCCATTGGAACGCACAGCTTTCCGGTTATTTCCACCCAATACTTGTTAGTAGGTAATTACCCCCCTGAGAATCAATGAGACAATTTAATGGGGACTCATTCGCTCCCTTTGGGAATTGTTTTTTACTTCACTTTTAAAAGGCAACAATCGCCTCACTTTTTTACACAAGGCTGAATTTTTTAGTTTATGCTTTCCCGGCTATCTGACTGAAGAGGATCGTCTCAAGAACGAATTCTGTGAGTGCACTTAAATGTTTCTGAAAGTGCCATTTAACTCCCACCTCCCCTCACCCACACTGTTCTTTGCACCCCCACCCCACCATCTCCATCTCTTCCCAGCTTGACAGAGGAAATCTTGAGCTGCACATCATCTTAGCAGAACCTGCTTCAAGCCATCTTGTGGAGAAACCGATGGAAGAGAGCATGTGTGTGTATGAAGTGGTGGGGAGTTGCCTTGTCCTTCACAGAACAAAGTTTCAATAGGGCTAGGAGGCTGTGGCCACTCTCTGCTCTCACAGGGACACTCTGCCTTTTTTAGTCCGCCGCCGGGCTTCACAGACGTTGTCATTGGGGTGCCATTGAAGGGCAAGGTGCTAGGGACAGGGGTTCATCTCCCACACCCTCCTTGATACACCACCCACTCTATGTAATTTGACCATTTGGCTTTGAACCCTAGCCCTTCTTCCAATCCAACCCTAAGAAAAAAAATTGACAACAACAACAGCCTAAACTTATAAAGCGCCTTTCACGTCGGGAGGACGTCCCAAGGCGCTGCACAGGAGGCGTGTGACCCGAGCTGGGAGGGGAGTGTTCGGGAAGGGGTAAAACACGTAGGGGAGGTCGAAAAGGAAATTCTTCAGACCGGCCTTGAAAGAGGAAAGGGAAGAAACAAGGCGGAGGGATTGGGGGATGGAATTCCACAGGGTAGGAGCGGAGAAAACAAATTAGCAAAAAAAAATATTGAATCTCTTTGAAAACACTACCAACTAGTCCCACTTCCCAGTTCTTACCCTATAGTTTTGCAAATGTTTTATTTTGAAATAAATATCCGATTCCCTATTGAAAGTTATTATTGTTTCAACTTTCCCAGCTGATCCCCCTCGATCATACGGTTACCCCTGAATGAGTGGGTAGCACCATAGACTCAGTAACAGCCTCCGTGCAGCCTCCGCCCATGTTTTACTGGGATCGGGCTCATTAAAGAGAGAGAGAGAGAGACTGTCCGCACCTCTACTACAGATGATGTAAATATTTACCTTGTGATATCTTTAATGTACTTACGATATGTTTCTTACTACCAAGGCTGCTTGTGTTTCCTTGTGTTTATATAAATGTCTTCCCTCCCTACCCATTCGCCCCACCGCACGTAAAAAGAAAATTCCCCCCTCCAGAGCTTTCAGAGGGGACAATAAGACGGTCTTTTCATTGCACCTTTATCAGCTCTGGGTTGTTAACTCCATGTTTGCAAGGGTGTGGGGAATCCTCCTGTGGGCACATTTGTATGGAGCGTGTGAGCATTCTTTCCTCCCCACTCCGCCCCCTGCCCCCTCTCCCCCCCCCCCCCCACCACCACCTATGTATCAGTATTTGAAAGAGCCTGGAGTTCTTTGGAGGCCTGACATTCATCCTAGTCTTAGGTTGCAATAGCTGCTTTGTATTATAATTTTGAGATGTTTAGGAAAAGCTCTTCAATTTAGTCTTAGTGTTGGAAGCGTTTTTCGTTTTCCCGCAGTTCTTACAGAAAAAAGAAACAAAGTTTCCAAATGGAAATAAATATAAATTGGATTGTTGTATAAATGAATTGTCTTTTCCATGGATCTCACATGATACAGCTTACATTTACACAAAGCCTTTCACGCCGGGAGGACGTCTCAAAGCACTTCACACTCAAAGATGTTGGGAGGGGATGTAACTAAAGACGGTAGGGTGGGGAGCTGGAGGAAGTTGACCAAAGGCACAATCAAAGAAGTCTTAACAACAAAAACAAGCGTTAAAGATGGAAAGGGAGGGATCTCAACGGAAGCAATTAGGAATATAACTCCAGAGAGTGGGAAAGAATGGTTGAAGGATTGCCTTCACAGTGGTGGTCAGGCAGATTGTGCTGGGGACATGAATCAGACCGTTTTAGACACAAACTGACCGCATGGGTCGGGCCTAGATGATGTGGCCAATACTTCTCCCTCATTCAAATCAACAGAATAATCATCCGTTCATCTGTTTACTGTTTGTGAAATGTTGCTAGCCCAGGTTAGCTGCCAGGGTTGCCCACATAAGTCTCACAAATAGACTTACACAGAATGTTACAGTTAGTCTGTGCCAGTGTTTATATTCCCCTCTCTACCTCTTCCCCTCTCCCATTCCTCTCTATTGCTTTCCCCAACGTAGATGCAAAATAATGCACAACTCCCAAATAACTGGTGTTCTGGGGCACTTTTCAGATGAAATCTTTACCACATCCAATCCTTTACGTGTTTCATGTTGAAATGTCTCTCTTTAAGCACTACAATCTGTATTCACTCACTGTATTGTGGATGAATGACAGTGATATTTTTTATAATAATAATGCGAGCATTTGGTATAATGTCAAAACATGTCAAAATGCTTCCAGGCTCCAGGCCTTTACTGTGAAGTGTAGTGAATTTTAAAGGCAAACACACAAGTTGCTTTGCACACAGCAACATCTCACAAACAGCCATGAAGCGAATGATTAATCTTTATCTGGGGTATTGTTGGTCTGGACAGTAGGAAAAATTCCCTTCCCTTTTCAAGTATTCCCACGGGATCTTTAACATCCCCTTGAACAGGCAGGCGGGCCTTCGGTGTTAGCATCTCATGCAAAGGACAGCAGCTCCAATAATGCAGCACTCACGCTCCCGCACTTTTCAGGTGTCTAGGCTCACAAGTTCAGTCAGTGTACTTGACTTTTTGCGATGTTTTGACTTTTAGAGGTACTCAGATGTGGAGAAATGTTGGGATCATTTGCTGTTATTAAAAATTCCTTGCCAATCCAAAGTGGGAATAAGCCAAATCCAACAGCTCAACCCTTGAGTTTTTCCAAACTTGTGCTGCTTGGCTTCGAGTCTGGTTGTACTTGGATTCATTTATTCAGCAGAATCTAGGAGCTGAGCCACATTTTCCTTGGGAGCAGCGAAAAGCAGGAGGCAGAACAGATCATGATTTGCTCTGGATTTAGTTTAATGTTTAGAGCAGTGGTTCCCAACCTCGGGTGCCGACCCAAATCAGGGTTGCGGGGGTCCTCAGTAGAGTCGCAAAGGGTCATCAGAAGCGACACCGCCAACCAATTTGTATGAAAGATCATACTAGCGAGTTACGTTGAGTCCACAAAAGAGGAGATATCATCCTGGCTGAGCATCACTTCAGTCTCTAAGGGTTGAGAGGATCTGTTGGTGGCCAATTTAGGGTCGCAGCAAAAAACGGTTGGGAAGCACTGGATCAGAGAATTCATTCTACAGCAGAGAGGCCCCTAAACTTTGGAACTCTCACTCCCAATCCCTCCCTCTTATCGCCTCTGTTCCCTCCTTTAGATCACAGCTAAATAATCCCTACCTACACCAAAGAAAAATGGTCACTCAAATCACGACTGTTTGTGGGACATTTCTGTGTGCAATTGGAATGAAGTTTAGACAATGTGATTCCAACTTTGGGAATTGAATCCATAGCTTCTGGCTCAGAAACAAGAGTGCTACCACTAAGCCAGGATCCCCTTACAGGGAATTCGACCCAACATTGAAAGAGCAGGCTTGAGGGCTGGGTGATGGCATTCTGAGCAAAGGCAGCAAACGGGCTCGGTGTGATCACACAACCCAGACTATTAGACTCACTCATCCAGTGAGCTAATAGAAAGCGATTAGCAGCACAGCCTGCAGAAGGAAACATGTTTTTCGCTCCATTTAACTCGCCTTTGCCAGAGGGGACAGTGAAGTCAGTGAAGTGAGGGTTTCTCTTGTTCATTTGTTTTATGTGTTTTAAAAAGAACAAGATCCTCTCCATCCGTAATGAGTCTTTTTGAGAACATGTGAGAGGGGTTGAAATTGTGGGAAATCACTGGACTTAGTTTGGTGTGTTTTTTTGATGATCTTCAACCCCCCGCTGCCCCCCCTCCCCCACAACCAACCCCAAGCTGTGAGCGCAAAATTGCTACGTTCACTTACGCTATCAACAGGCAGAAAATAAGTCCTTAAGGGTTAGAAATTCCATGGAGTGTTTTACAGCATTTAATGATAATGTGTTGCCAGATGGAAATACTACCACTAACTGAGCTGCTAGTTAACATGAAAATATTGCCTAACGGTCTAACTTTTTCACTGTTTCCACAACCACCACCACACCACACATATCACCACCACACATATGTGATATGTAACACTACACGCACTACTACACACACCAAAACACACATACACACCACCACTACACATCGCCCACAAATATACAGTCGATTCAATTTACAGTATATCCTGTGAAGCGCTTTGAGACGCCTAGAAGACATGAAAAGTGATATATCAAATGCAAGGATTATTATTTATCACCACCACATACATCACCATATATAACATTATACACCTTACCACGCACACTACACAACACACACCATCAACCCATGGAACAACACACACCACCACCACCACATTGTTCGACCCTTTCTTTGCTCAATGCAGGGCCTCCTAGTTTTCAGATTGGCAAGGGGGAAGGGGGGGGAGAGGCAAGTGAGTGGATTGAGAGGTGTGGTTTTAGAGTAGAATTTCCATGAGTTAGGGCCAAGTACGAGCGGCAGATGTAGGTCATGATATCTCTTATGAATACAGGAAATAATCAAATAGAATAACCAAACCCGTGTTACTTCAACATGAAGCTGCCCCGCTATATAAATGCAAACTGTTGATACCCCAGCCAATCTCACCCTCACTGTACCCCCACCCCACCCTCCCACCACATCCCCTGGGATAATTTTACAAAGTTAGCTGCATCTAGTAGCTCGCAGCTATTTCCCAAACCTAGAGCAGAACTTGAGGCCTGACTGAATAAAAAGTGCAATGAAAATCACAAGCCAATCACAAAGTGGATAAGCCAGTGTTGGAATGTTTTCCAGAACAAGCAGCCTCACAATGACTGAGTGTGACTGCCACTGACTGATTCTCTGACTGAAGGACTCTCTGACTAACTGACTGGTTAGCTGAATGACTGACTCATTGAATGACTGACTGATGCCTTTTGCTTGGAGTAAGGTCAATTTCTTAACAAAACTTTTTGTGTGTTTATTCCTACAAGGACGGTGTAACTTCCGGCAGATGTTGAGATCCTCTTTTCTGTGGTTAGGCTTTCTGCCTTCTTTGATACCATCTAATGAGCCTAACTTTGCGATGTTTACGGGATCTGTGATATCGGCCCCATAGACCTGTTTACATATGATGAGAATTCTGCAGCAGAATATATTTTAAAACATTGCTATTTGTAAGCTATATTTTTGTATATGTAATTGCCATTCTGAAATGGCTTTTTTTCGCTAAGTAATCGCAGTGTATTTTGAGGACATCTGCATGTAATTGACTGGAAATGTAAATAAATGAGAGATTTCACACAAGTTACTTAGTCTTTCCTTTACAGCTCCTGCTCTGCTCCGCAAACACAGGCCTCCTACACACCACTTCCCCCACCCTGCGCAGTGTAGATGAAAGGCTTCAGACAATGAGACAGAAGGTTTTGAGAATGTAATAAAGACCTGTCACCAACCATCCGCTGCTATTTTGAGCATTTACCCACTGGGCACTTCCTTTTGCGCAAATCATTTTTTTCTCTTTTGTGGAGTCATGTAGCATATTGATTAATGCGTCACCTCGCAAGCAAGAGAACTATGGTTTGATTTCCAGATATAGCAAAACCCTAGGCAAATTTCCTTACTTCACACGTCTCTGTTTACTTAGCAGTAAGTGGGAAACTGGTTGTTAGTTGACTGGCAAATTGCTTTCGGGGGATAATAATCCCTCCCTCGCCAAAGAATGTGGCCCGATTTATATCATTAAGCATACATCAAATGCAAGCATTATTATTACATTTATATCAATCTTTGTTAATGATTTGGTTTCAAGTGATTCATGATTAAATGTTTGAAACATTTAGTTTGTTGTTAAATTCTCATTCCTACCTTTTAAAATAAAGCTTTTTTTGCTTTATTTTCCCAACTTTTAAAACTTGTACGTTAAATACTGATCATACTGCCTAGCTCTTCTCTCCAGATTATTCAGAACTCTGCAGCTTGTGTCATCTGCCACACCAGGCTCTGTGCCCCTATCACTTCCCCCCTCGCCCGGCCAGCTCCCTTAGAGCAGTGGTTCCCAACCTCAGGTCCCAACCCAAATCAGGGTCACAGGTGTCCTCAGTAGGGTCGCGAAGGGTCATCAGAAAATTTTTTGTTTGCTTTTTTTAAATGCTGAAAATGCTTTTTTTAATGCTGAAAAGTGCCCGAGGCCACACTGCTGACCAATTTGTATGAAAGACCTTACTAGCGGGTTGCGCTGAGTGAAACACGCAGGAAATGGCATCACAGTAACCTGATAATCCAGACGTAGCCCATTTTGTAGCACAGGAAACTGTTTAGGCAGCATCGCAAGCCAATTAATAATAATACTAACCCTACTTCCTGTCAGGAAATTCAATAAAGTTTGCTTTTGGGAATAATTATATTAATAACTATTGCGTGGTACAAAGCACTTCACAGAATATATTGTAAAGTGCAGTGACTATATTTTGTTGGCGAAACACAACTGTGCACAGCAGTGACCCCCAAACAGCCATGGAATGAATGATCTATTTTTTGGGAGAGATTGTTAATAAATAATAATCCTTTTAAAGTGAGTGGACTCCCACCCACCCACCCTCCCCACCCCAGGATGTATTCAGATATAGCGCTCATGTTAACATCTTCGAAAAAGTCAACAGGCTTCAAAACCAAAGACATACTCGCCTCAAATCCAACCAAGCTACCCAGAATATTTGTGACTGCAGATAGTGAGGATTGTGGGCTTCCAGTGCTGACCGCAGGAATGTGCAGCGAGGAACTAAAATTTTCATAGGGCTGGAACCCCGACAATCAATTAATGTTGCTCCTCAACTCTTTAACCTCTCTTGTTTATGCAATGAACAAATCCTCTCTTCTTCCCCCTCTTCCCCCTCTCCCACTGACCCCCTCACCCCGCAGCTCCCCCCAACAAATGCAAGGAATTTGGTCAACCGCGGATCAACTCACGAAACCAAGTAGCTATTCAAAGGAAAACAAAAAGCTCTGTAAGAGATTTGCCTGGAGATAGCGCTGCTTTCAGAGGAAATCAACGTAAAGGGCCATTTTAGGGACAGACGCAGGGAAGGATTTCTTCATACAGAGAACCATAGAAATATATAGCTCCCCCCACCCCCAGAGGGAGGACATTTCAGTGCATTGTGCCTGTGCCAGCTCTCTGAAAGAGCTATCCATACTCTTGCCTTTTTATCCTCCCAAGAATTCTCAGCTCACCATTTCCCATCTTTTGACAAGTTATATCTTTGCTCAAATGATAGAGACATAGCCCGGTGCAGGCCAGAACAAGTTAGAACAGGCCAGGTCAGACTAGGCTTGGAAAGGGCAAGCCAGGCCAGTAGAGGACAAGTATAGGTCAGGAGAGAGCACATCAGAGGACTGGGCAGGCTAGGTCAGTGATGCTTGTAGCTAGATTTTTTTAAGATCATCTCAGCATATATTGGTTACATTATATATTGGTTACAAACTTAAGAGGGTATGTAAAATGTAGTATTTGTAATGTTTGCATGAATTAAATATACTGTACTTGAGGGTATCTAATAATAGTAATCCTTGCATTTGATATGGTGTTTTTCACATCTTCGAGGCATCTCAAAGCAACAACAACAACAAAATTACACTTGTATAGCGCCTTTCGTGTCAGGACGACGTCCCAAGGCGCTGCACAGTTACTGCTTCAGACACGACATTAGGATGTGGAGGGAAGGGGGTGATTAGGAGGTGCCGATGGGTCCATCGAAGAATATGCTGTAAAGTTAATTAACAGTCCCAGTTATAATAATAATGATTGATATGTTAATAAAGTAATATTTATTAATTATATTAATTAATAAATGCAACAATTTGCATTTATATAGTGCCCTCCATGCCAGGCAGCATATTAGAGCACTAATAATAAATTATTATTATCATTATTAACTCGTGACTCAGAGGTGAGAGTACCACCAACTGAGCTGGGCCAACATATTAGAAGTTATGTTAGGAGGATAGGAATTTACAAAAGAGGAACAGGCCATCTGGCTGATCTCAGAGTATCACACCCTCACACATTACTGGATCACTCCTTCGCTTCAACTCACTGCTTGGCCAAATGGCTCTTGAATGTGCTGACACGATCTGTTTGAAAGCCTCCCAGGGTATTTAATTCCACATATTCATCACTCTTAAATCAAACCTGCTCAGCTGATGTTGAGACTGTGCCATTTTGTGAAAGGATTTGAGACTATTTTTGAAGTCTGTTCGAGTGATGCTTGTTTTATAGATAGATTGTTCTGGAATCCGATTCATATTGCGCTCACACTCACACACAAACACAGGAGTTTGTTGTGCTGCACAAATGTGTCAGCCTGGCTCAGTTGATGGCATTTTCACTTCTGGGTGAAAAGGTTATGTGTGTAAACACCACATTGGGACTTGGGTCTAAACTTTCGAGATAGGAGCCCGGTGATTTGGACCAGAGGGGCCTCAAGCCCTGAGCAGGACCACTGCCAGTCCTCCAAATAGCCCCTACCCAGGGCATCCACAGGCCACCTCATGACCCCTCCAAATTTGTTTGCAGTGCTCACCCACTTACGGTCCATCTTGGCGTCCTCCCCTCTGAGTGGTTGATGGACTTGTCAGTCAAAGCATTGTTTTAAATGGTACCAACACCTCTACCAAGTTTTACTCCCCCAACCTCTAAAGAATATTTTCACCCTCTGCTTACTGAGTCTAAGCTTGGCATTCCAGGGCAGCTCACAAATACACAGTCACTCATTATTATTATCATTATTATTATTATTAATACTATCCCGCACTTGTGCAGATTTGGTCCTCGGAGGAGTTAATGGACACTCTGCTCTTGCTAATCATGTGATCTTGTAACAAACTCATTGCCACAATCAGATGTTTACAGACCAAACACAATCACTGACTTCACTGGGGGAGCGAACAGCCCACAATAGCAACAAAGCTCCAGTCTCAAGAGATCAAAGTATTAAACAGATTGTCTGAAGGAAGCAAATTACCCTTTCACAAAGGCTTCAAACCTTTGTTCCAAAATGTCTGGGTCAGTAAAACGAACAAAGTGCTTTTCTTCCGAGTGTTCTGTCACTTGCACCGAATGTGTGCTGCTCTCACCCAGAGCTTTTATCAGGACCTCGCGTCCTAAGAGACAGCTTAAAAGTCAAGTCTCTCTGCTGTCTCAATGTGCTGAAAGTTAACGCTGGTATGTCAGCCACTCAGTCTGTAATACAGTCAACTTAGAGATTGAGCATCTCCTTTCTGCTATTCTGTCTCCACTACCTGCTGCCTCCGCTCAACTGGCTCTGGCCTCCTGTTTGTACCTCATCCATAGGCGGCTTCCCTTTCAGCCACTATGACAAGTACAGGCTTCCTCCACAACATTGCCAGTCTCCCCCATGCTACCAAATTGAGAATTCCATGCATCTCACCTACACATGGAAATACCAGAGATAGATTGTTGGAATGTGCACTCTCTCCCTGGAGGGACACATCCTGCTCTGCTTGCTGTCCAGCCTGAAGGGCACTATATAATAATATAATAATAACAATAATCCTTGCATTTGATATAGCGCTTTTCATATCTTATCGACGTCCCAAAGTGCTCCCAGAATATACTGTAAAGCGAATTGACTGTATATTTGTGGGCGAATCGCGGCAGCCAATTGTGCACAGCAGTGTCCCACAAACAGCCGTGGATTGAAATGACCAATTTTATTATTGTGGTTTTCTTAGACGGATTATTATTAGGCATGTGGAGTAAGGAAACTTGCCCAAGGTTTCTCCCTGACCTGCCTGGATTCGAACACAGGTCTCCCCAGCTTGCAAGACAAGTGCACTAACCAATAATCCACTATATAATTATATAAATACAAGTTATTATTGTTACCTAATTATGGTGTAGCCTCGTCAAGTGTCAATTACAGTAATTGACAGTGGAATGTGGCTGTGTTGGGTAGGGACTGCTTTCCATTGTTGCTGAAACCTAGAGCCAGAGAGGGTTGACAATCAACAACAACAACTTCGATTTATATAGTGATCTCCATGCCAGACGGCGTCTCAGAGCGCTTCACAATAACGGATCCCGGGACTGAGCCGGAGGCAGGGGTAGAAAGGTGACCGAAGGCACGGTCGAAGAGAAAGGTCTTTAGCTGGGACCTGAAACTGGGAAGAGAGGGGGTGAGGCAAAGGGAGCGAGCAGGGGAGTTCCAGAGCCTTGGGGCATAGTGACTGAAGGCACAGCCGCCGATGGTGGAGCGGAGGATTCGGGGCACAAAAAGGAGGCCAGACCCAGTGGAGCGAAGGAAACGGGTGCTGGTTTGAGGAGAGAGGAAGTCGGAGAGGTAGGGGGGTGCAGAGGAATGGAAGGATTTGAAAACAAGGGTGAGGATTTTGAAATCGATCTTCTCTGGGATAGGGAGCCAGTGAAGTCTGGCAAGGACTGGGGTAACGGGGGAGTGAAGTTTGGAGTGGGTGAGAATGCGGACAGCAGAGTTTTGGATGAGTTGGATTTTATGTATTGTGGTGGAGGGGAGTCCGACAAGGAGGGCATTGGAATAGTCCAGCCGAGAGGTGACAAATGCATGGACCAGGGTTTCAGCAGCTTTTGGTGTGATATTGCGGGAGACGGGCGATCTGTTGGAGGTGGAAAAAAGTGGTGCTGGTGAGGGACCAGATGTGGGGGAGGAAGGACAGTTGGGGGTCGAATCTGTCAGTCATATTATAAGGAAAAAATATTAAAGGGAAACAGACACTGATTGACATGGCTGAGCTGCTCTGACACCCAGTGGCGACCAGTGTAGTTTCAACAACCACAGTTAGTCAGTGTGCAGAGCGATCCCCTACTCCATTCCTTGCATTTGATATAGCGCTTTTCATGCCTTCCAGATGTCTCAAAGCATTTCATAGAATATACTGTAAAGAGAGTGGATTGTGTATATATGCGGTCGAAACGCAGCAGCCAATTGTGCACCGCAGTATCCCATAAACAGACATGGATTGAAATGACCAATTTATTATTGTTTTTATTTACGCTTAGTACTTTTAAATGTACATTCGTGGCATTAATATGTGCTATGAAACCAGCTAAAATAATAATAATAAACCTTGCATTAGATCAAGCACCTTATCACATCGTTGAAATAAAATAATCCTTGTATTTGATATACTGTTGTACTTTTCGCATCCTCTACATGTTTCAAAGCGCTTCACTGTAAAGTGAATTGACTGCATATATGTGGGCGAAATGTGGCAGCCAATTGCGCACAGCAGTGGCCCACAAGCAGTCGTGGATTGAAATGACCAATTTTTTTTAGTGGGATTATTATTAGGTGTATGGAGTAAGGAAACTTGCCCAGGGTTTCACCCTGCCCGGAATCAAACCCAGGTCTCTCGCTTATAAGGGGAGTGATCCAACGACTGAGCTACAGGACTCCACATGTCTGAAAGCGCTTCACAGTACTGTACTAAGTAGAGTACTACTTTTAGATGAGGACAAAATGTTCTGAACGTGTGTGACCCTGACCCACAGCATGGTGCAGTCAAGCCGTAAAGTTTAATGGGAAAGAGTGGGAGAGTGAAAGATATACAGTATAGCAGGGGAAGACTGACGTTTCTTGAAATGCAACAGACAGCAGTTTAACAAGAAGCAGCACATCGCCATCGGACCAAGAACATAACCACAATGTGGTGCCAGCGTTTTACTGTAAGTTAAAAGGCAACTAACTCCAAATCAATCAAAATCAAGCAATCAAAACTTACATTTATATATAGCGCCTTTCATGTCGAGAGGACGTCCCAAGGCGCTGTAGGGACAAGAGCGGGGGGGAGGGGTCGGGGCAGGATGAAGAAGAGTAGGAAAATTGACTGTATATTTGTGGGCAAAATACGGCAGCCAAATTGCACACAGTGGTGTTCCACAGTCATGGAAGTGGGATTAGGGGAAATGGGGGGAAAGATGGCAAGGGGCGGGGGAAGGAGAGCAGGAAAGCCAATTGTATATTTGTGGGCGAAACCTAAATCACGAGATGTTGGATTTTCCACTTCTGCAGTCTCATCCAGTGCCCTCATTGTCACAATAGCTGCAGGGCCAAGTGTTAGTCTATCTACAATTCTACAGGATGTTCACAAAGTCCTGTTACCCCCATTACAAAACAGTGAAATGAGACTTTGGAGGAGCTGAAACAAACTGTCCAGATGCATCTCGCCTCCTCACACATCATGTTACAGAAGATGCAGCCCCGAACATGGTGATGGATCATTAGCTGCCCTGAAATAATTATGCTCACTCACACCCATCCTCTGGATGGCCAAGTACAGTAAAACATCAACCACAAAATTACAGCTGTAAAGCGCCTGCCACATCGGGAGGACATCCCAAGTCACCCAACTTACAGGGATCATCAACTCCTCAGCCAAGCAGACCAAAGAACTCAATACACAACATACTGTAACACAGTAACCATTGCAACACTTTGTTAATATAATAATAGTAATAATCCTTGCATTTTGATATAGCGCTTTTCACATCTTATCAAATGTGGTTTAGTGGTTAGAGCACTTGGTCTTACAAGCTGGGGAGACCAAGCTGGGGAGACTTGTGTTCGAATCCAGGCAGGTCAGGGCGAAACCTTGGGCAAGTTCCTTACTCCACACGCCTAAAAATAATCCATCCAAAAAAACCACAATAATAAAATTGGTCATTTCAATCCACGACTGTTTGTGGGACACTGTTGTGCGCAATTGGCTGCCGCGATTCGCCCACAAATATACAGGCAATTCACTTTACAGTATATTTTGTGAAACGCTTAGGGACATTGATAAGATGTGAAAAGCGCGATATGAAATGCAAGGATTATTATTATAATAAAGCGCTCTATCGAGTGCTCCATCTACTGAGCTACAGGAGTTCCACAATAATAATATAATGTGTTAATACTATGTTAATATATAATAATTCTTGCGTTTGATACAGAGCCTTATCATGTCATTGAGACGTTTCAAAGTGTAACAAATATACAGGGATTGAGAGACCAAATAATAATTATTTTTTGGGAGGGGTTAACCATTACTTTACAGGATTCCACATGGCATACTGTGATGTAACATACAACACATTGGCTTCCCTGCTTTAATACACAATGCAGGCCATGTAGCTCAGTGGTTAGAGTACTCGCCTTACAAGTGTGAGACCTGTGTTCGAATCCAGGCAGGTCAGGGCGAAACCTTGGGCAAGATTCCTTACTCCACACGCCTAATAATAATCCGTGCAAAAAAACCACAATAATAAAAATTGGTCATTTCAATTGACAACTGTTTGTGGGGATACTGCTGTGCACAATTGGCTGCCACGTTTCACCCACAAATATACAGTCAATTCACTTTACAGCATATTCTGTGAAGCGCTTTGAGACATTGATAAGGTGTGAAAAGTGCTATATCAAATGCAAGGATTATTATTTGCCTTGAAAAATTTCAGCTGCAGCTGAGGAAGGAGCTTGCTTCCTTCTGGTGTAATGTAGAACTTTATTTTAATAATAAATTATCCAATTAATAAAACACAAACTCCTTTCCTTTTTCAAATAGCACCATGGGGCCTGTGGTGTCAACCTCAGGCTAAGTTGGCAGCACTCTTGCTTCCAAGCCAGAGAGTGGTGATTTAACCCCCCACGTCAAGATTTTTAATTCATATTGTCTAGGAAGACACTCATGTGCAATGCTGAAGGTGCGCAGCATCGTCGGAGCTGCATTTTTTGAATGAGATATAAGAGCATAAGAAATAGGAGCAGGACTATGCCACTCAGCCCCTCGAGCCCACCCCACCATTTAATAAGATCATGGCCGATCTTCCAATTCCGTTTACCCTATTCCCATATCGCTCTATGAGACATTAAGCTGTGGTCCTGTCTCTATCCTACCTGGGTAGTGTGGAGATGCTGGTAAGAAGGGTCTCCTTTGTTTGCACTGAACTGGCTTCAACATAACATTTGTTGAAGGAATATTAGAATCAAGCCAGCTTCCTGAGACAGGCAGTTCTGCAGTGTTCCAGAGTCCTGCTGATGACAGTAGTCAGTACAGTCCCATCTGCCTGTTTAGGTGGATGTTAAAGATCCCTTAATACTGTACAATGTGAGTTCAAAGTCTAAATATGGGGTTTGAACCCACAGAATTCTGACTCGGAGGCAAGAATGTGACCAACTAAGCCAAATTGACAATCGATATCTTGTGTGTCCCACTAGGATTGCTGTGGGGGTGCAAGGGTGAGCTGCAAAATGACTGGGAAAATTGGTAAATTCTGTCTTAGTCAATTTGAAGAGAATTCTTTGGATTCATGTTTAGATTAAGGGTGCAGTTTCTGAAACTTACATTTGTGAGAATTGTTTTAAAAAGCTAGAAGTACGTACAGTTGCCATGGCATTGTCTCGTGTTTCAAGGCTCTTTCAGATCTGGATACGACTTCATGTCTCTCACGACTAGATGTGGTAGGTGTAAACTGAAACTTGTTTTGAGGACATGAGCAAGACGTGAGAAAACCCTTCACAACCTGCACTCAGCCTCTCTCCCCAAAACAACTCTCCTGGTTATCAGGATTCCTGTAGCTACAACAATGTGTTGAACAGTTTAAAGCCAAATAATAAAATTAAATAATCAATCCTTATAGTCCTTGCTTTTGGTAGTGCCTTTCATGTCATGGCATTTCGAAGTGTTTCCCAGGAACTGTAAGAACAAATTGCATTTATATACACACCAACCATGCAGAGATGCTATATAATGGTTGCAGAGACCATATATACTGTATACTATGTGTATTGTAGGCAAATATGGTAGCCCATTTGTGTACTGTGAAGTCCCACAAACAGTAATTAAGTGATGATCAAGTGAATGAATTAATTGGGGATTGTTGGCTGGAATACCTGGAAAACAGAACATAATATCAACCAATTCTTCGAAGACAAAAACACGACTGATAAATCCTCATTGCAGATAGGTGATGTTACCCATTTATTACATTGTAGTCATGCAAAAGCCTTCAGCAAATTGGTGTATTCTGTGGGAAGACTGCTTCCAATGTATAGGATCACTTCAGCACTGCCTGTGATTGATGTAGTTCAGGCTATTTTTAAACATCTATCTCAGCAGAATTTGTAATGTGGGAGAGAACTTCATGAGGCTCAGCCAGGAGGCTGCTGAAAGCTCCCTGGTTTTGATCAGCCTGAGGGAGTGGCAGCTCCGTGTTGTCAATCCTGATGTTATCTTGAATATACAACAGCTCTCCAAACCAAGTCAAAACAGATGTGAAGACTGTCTCACTTTGGGTCATCATGAATTTTTCAAGTTAAAAGTTTGAGCAATATTGTTGACTGTTATGAAATTGTGAATATTCTGAATATTGTAAAGTGACATACCATGGAGTCAGGGAATGTGAGGTGAAGACGTTTACAGAAAAATCAAGGTTCCCATTCCAGTGATATCCAATGACTTTGGCTGTAAAATACCATAGCTGTACTAATACAGCACAGCTATGACCGCCCTCCCGCATTGATAATAGCAGGCTGTCAGCTCACAATCTAAGTCCATACATGAAGAATGGCCTTGTGGGCAAGGCTATTGGGGTCTACAAACTGAATTACAAAATTAGTGGCTTTGGAAAAGGGGCACGGCTGGACTATTCAAATGCCCTCCTCGCCGGTCTCCCCTCCACCACAATCCATAAAATCCAACTCATCCAAAACTCTGCCGCCCACGTATTCACCTGCACCAAACTTCACTCCCCCATTACCAGTCCTTGCCAGACTTCACTGACTCCCTATCCCCGAGAGGATCGACTTCAAGATCCTCACCCTTGTTTTCAAATCCCTCCACTCCTCTGCACCCCCCTACCTCTCTGACCTCCTCTCTCCTCAAACCAGCTCCCGTTGCCTTCGCTCCACCGGGTCTGGCCTCCTCCATGTCCCCCAAATCCTCCGCTCCACCCTCAGCGGCTGGACCTTCAGCCACTATGCACCGAGGCTCTGGAATTCCCTTCCTTACTATCTTTGTCTTGCCCCCTCCTTTCTCAGTTTCAGGTCCCAGCTGAAGACCTTTCTCTTCAACCTTTGGTCACCTTTCTAGCCCCGCCTCTAACTCGGTTCCGGGATCCACTATTGTGAAGCGCTCTGAGACGCTGTCCAGCGTGGAGGGCGCTATATAAATCGAAGTTGTTGTTGTCTCTGGAAAGGTCTGGGTTAAATGTTGGTTAACTGCTTCACTTGGCATATTTGTATCGCTGTAGACAACAAATCTCAAGTTTATAAACCTCTCGTTACTGTCATTATTATTGCAGGTTTACAACGATGCTTGGCAAGAAACTCCAGCAATGAGATCAGAATGAACCATCAAACCCATCTGGACACCATCTGCCAACTCCCTTCCTCTATGACAGTAATGGATTCTGTCAGAGAATGAATGGTTCCATGTGGCAGCAATTAAAAGGCAGTAAATTGAACTAAGACTCAGGTGAGGTCATAATTGGTGTGGCAGCTAAATTTGGAAATGTAGCTGTGTCCACCAGAATTAGTCACTCTTGTCAACCCACCACATTTTTGTTCCATTTATAAAGTGCCTTTCATGTCGGGAGGACGTCCCAAGGCGCTGGACTGTGCAGGAGAATTAACGTGATGGTAAATACAAACATGCAGTGCTAGTCACTGCGATCAGTTTGATTCTAACCTGACCATATTAAGAAGCACAAAGAGTAAGGGATCAAGGCACACTGGGCAAAAGAAGAGGATAATCCTTGCCCATTACTACGCACCTCTGATGGATGATTCAAGTGTCATAATTGTGCAATTCATAATTGTGTGATCGATTGTGCAGACACAAAAAAACTTTGAAAAACTAACTCCTATAAGCAAAATATATTTTATTGGATTTTTACTTGTGCATTATAAATACATAATAAAATTGGTAATAATCAGTTTATTCATTACATTGTCTCCTAGTTCAAAACATCATAGTCCTGCCCAAATGATAGGTACCCCTTAAATTTACCCAGAGATCAGGTGGACATCTGGAATCAATTACTGGGAGGCAAGTAAATCAAATCTCTGGAGATCACACAAGGACATTCATGTACAAAATGGAACAATGACAAAGGCATTCAATTTAAATTAGGACCATCTGTGGTTGATTAGCATGGAGATTCCACTGCACTATAAACAGACATTCAACCCAGATCATATAAGTAGTGTAACACATTGAGTTTCAGCAGGCTGTATGAGACCTCAATTTCTTGAATGGCTGGGTCCCAATGTTGGTCACTCTAGTCAACTCAAGCTACTAACTAACATGTACATGTTAGCTGCATTGATGGAACAAATGGGTCTTTAACAGGGGTGGAGGGAAAAATAAAAATTAAGATGTAGGAAGACTGTCAGTCAACAGACTGGATGTATGAAAAGTATATTTGGAACAAAGAAAGGTGTACATGATAAATCAATTTTATACTATGTACAGTAAAAGCCAGTTTATCCGTAACCCGATCAACCTGATTGCTCGACCCCCTCCCGGGGCAATTCCCCATTCCAGCAATCGCGAGTATGCTCACTTTTGCGCATGCATACAATGCGCATGCATGTGCACTTATTAAATTTATGAACTTGGGTTTTTACCAATTGGTAAAAAATGCTTTTTTTAAAAAATCGATCATTTTACCGAGGGTGCTGGAATGCTTTATTGGTAAATATCCATACAATATTCTGTTACTATTTAAAGTATTATTAATATGGTATGTTTTAAAATAAGTAAATTTTTTGTGTTGGGTTTTTGGCAACTTGCCGCCTGATTATCCAGCACAGTCAATTAGTCAACCCTCCACACGGTGCCGAAAAAACAGGCTTTTACTGTATATCTATTTATTACCAGCCACATACTTAACAGTATAAAGTAAGCTCAAACATTAAACAATAACAATTTTACCTGAAACGTAAAAAACTCCCAACAACTGAGTGAAATGGTTTAAGGAACTTTGCTAGATTTCTTTCACACAAGTATCTGCATTTCTAATTTCACTGAGTTTTAACCCATTAAAGTTTAGAAACATAAATCTCAACAAATAGTTGACAAATGTAACATGAAAAGCAACTCTTACAGGAAGACACATTCACTAAGTTTGGTTTCTACATTGCCACCTTTGGTGCCCCCAGTTGGAGAAATCTTGACAGAAAGTGCAGATGTTGCCTAAAAAGTAGTTCACAGTTGTTTTAATATATATATATTTTATATATATATTAAAAAAAATGCCTTTGGATTTAACAATTCATAGTAATTCTATGACACAAGTCTGGATTGCAATAAAGCTATTTTCACACTTCTTTTCCAACACCCAATACAGTTGCTATCAAGTCCTGAACTATGGAATAAGAGTACCAGGAAATTCACATACAGTCAAAAAGTTTAAGCAGCGCACCCACGGCTCCAAAATAACCCTGCAAGAAAGAAACATACCATTCTTTTATTAATATATAGAACATGTAAACTTCCAATGAAAATGCTCACAAAACAACCAAAAGTCACACATATACAAGTCTTATATTTATACATTTGTAGTTGAACTTATATTTCTGCTATTCAATGCAGTTAATTCTAAAAGCTGTGTTGTCTGCTATCAAAATTGTTTGACTCAATACAAGAGGCTAGAGAAGAATAAAAATCTCATAGCAAGTTGAAGTTAACTTACCTACATTTTGTAGGCACTTCAATGTTAGGTTTATCTTAGGTTTCCTCTCATCTCCCCTTCCCAACACTCACCAAAACAGCATTCAAGCTTGAAAGGCAAACTGCTCTCAGCATCTGCCAATGTCTCTTACCATAGGACATCTGGCAGCTATCATGTTCAAGTGGCTGTGTGTGAGACCCCACATCTCTGCAGCTATCTTTGTATATTATGCAGTGGAGTACATTTAAAACTACCTTTAAAAGAAACTTACAACTGTCTCTGGAGAATAGGGACGATAATAAGAGCATTTCTGAATCTCACCTCATGTTCCATAAAGAGTGCTTTCAACTTCCCCTTTGACCAATAGTCCATAGCGATGGACAGAAGTCTCATGGACAACGTGTTGATCCTCAGAAAGTTACCGACAAAGACCACCCTATTAATATTCTAAACAAAAAGAATTTCAATGCAATCTCAAATTCACAACCCTTAAAACACAAGAAGTTTAGCTCAGGATCAGCATTAAAAGAAGAAGCTTAAAAGTAAGAAAAGTACAATTGCTGTCCTTCAAGCAGTCAGGTCATAAGCGATCCACCTTGAGAAAATATTATGGCCTGCCCAGTTAAAAACCCACAAATTTTTTTCTAAAGAATCTTTAATACTTAGAAGCTAGTTTCACATGTTACTGCCATCACAACAGGATACTAGGATCAAAACTCACATTTAAAACAGAGACTACATTCAAACATAATTAGCCCATCTGTGAGCAGCATACACACAATTGTAAAACCTGAAACACACCAAAGGATTAGTGGAGCATGGTTTCAGGAGTGGTAAATAGCAACCTAGAGTATTACTTTGTGCCTTGTTCACTAAAAGGAATGTGATAAGATGTGGCAAAAGAGGTTTTCAGCCAAGGTGGAAAAACTTTATGGTGTAAAGCAGTGGTTCCCAACCTTGGGTCCTGACCCAAATCAGGATCGCAGGGGTCCTCAGTAGGATCACGAAGGGTCATCAGAAAAAAAAAAATGTTTTAATGCTGAAAAGTGCCCAAGGAAACACTGCCGACCAATCTGTATGAAAAACCGTACTAGCGAGTTGCGTTGAGTCCACAAAAGAGATGGAGGTATCGTCTTGGCTGAGCTTCGCTTCAGTCGTGCAATCGCCCACTACGGGTCAGGAGGTCCTGTTTGTGGCAAATTTAGGGTCGCAGCAAAAAAAGGTTGGGAACCACTGGTCTAAAGCATTAAAAAATTGGATCCATATAAATGTTCTAACTAGACTTGAGACCAATAAAGTGTCAGAGAGATCATTTCTGGCAGCTTTGCTGCCTTATGCCCTTACCAGCAAGTGAGAGTAATCGAGGGCCACTGGCCATCAGTAGGAAACCTGGATGAGCTTGTAGAAGCTGTAACAGTTCAGAATTTAAACGTCTGAGCAAAAAGAATAAAAATCTCATATTCATTTCCCCCTTTTTTTTAAAAAAAGAGTGAAACCTCTAAAAACTGGTTTGGGAAACACTTACCATTACTGGATTTGGTTCCATAAAATGGCAGGAAGATTAAAAGAAAACTACATTGAGGATCACGAACCAATACATAGAATCTACATCGAAATAGGTCACTCGGCCCAACTCGCCTATGCAAATGTTTATAGTCCATTTTAGCTTACATCCATCATAATCTCTTTCCCCCCAACCCTGGCATATCCCTCCAATCCCTTATCTCACATCTAAACATTCAGTTTTCCTACCACACTCTCCTCCCAGCATCTATTACATATAAATGAAAGTCACCATTAAGACAAACCAATTGTAGGATAGGGCTCAGTGTTTTCATAGCCCTGTACAATGCTGCTTGATCCGGATGCTACAAGGCAGCACTGTAAAGAAGCTGAAAACACAGAGCATTGATTATTTTTCCTTTCCCCTCCTCTCTCCTCCCCACCACCCACTCCTTTACTAGACAGGGTTTATACGCAGAGAATGTCATAAGATAAGCAAGCCGTAGAATGCTTCACAGTAGATCAATAATTTCAGAAGTAACCCTCTAGATTGTGAATAAAAAGCATCTCTTTTGCCTACAAATGATGAAAACATGAAGAATTCCATTGGTTATGCATTCACCTCTAATCTATTGAAACAGTGATGGAAATAGCATTTGCTCATGTTAGGCAAGTAAAGGTACATAAACAACTTTTAAATGCATTTGTCAGCCGGGTGTCTGATATACTTGGAAACCAATGATTGTGCTTAAAAGTATCCAAATCAAACACAATTCCATGCAGACCATCTACATAAGAAAATTAATGTGTATTGGAATGCACACTCTCTCCCTAGAGGGATGCATGCTGCTTACCCAGTTCAAGAAATAGTATCTCAATTTGGTGATAAATTGCATGGAACATGGAAGGAGAAATGAAATAAATTCTGACCTCATTCAGTGCACACATCATGGCTATGGAGCCGATGTTGTTTGTGATGGTGACTAATGTTGCTCTGGCCAAATCTTCTTTGCTCGCTAATTCCTGCTTTTCTTTATTCATCATGTGGCCGAAACTGAGAAGTGGGAGTGGGAGGGAAATAAAAATAGTTACATATTTTAACATATAAACAGCCCATTTCTAGATCTCCACCAATGCTGCTGTTAGAAACCACAAGCAGGTAACAAGCTTTTTGAAAAGGAAATGTACATAGTGAGGACCCGAGAGGCTCCAGTGGCCCAGTGGATGGTGCCTCAAGATATACAGTAAACTCCCGGTTTACAGGTCTCCGGGTATTAGTGCCTTCGGACGTCCTCCCGACATGAAAGCCGCTCTACAAATCGGGGGTTTGTACTCAGCTGCAGCTGGCCTGAAACAGAATTTATCCAAAAAAAATTGGCAAGAAAACCGTGGCTCACGATTTTCTTCCAGTATTAGTTATGTTAAAGACTCAGATAACAACAAGAACAAATGTAATTTGTATGGTGCCTTTCACATCAGGAAGATGTCCCAAGGAGCTCCTGCGGCTTAGCGGTTAGAGCACTTGTCTTACAAGCTGGGGAGACCAAGCTGGGGAGACCTGTGTTCGAATCCAGGCAGGTCAGGGCGAAACCTTGGGCAAGTTTCCTTACTCCACACGCCTAATAATAACACGTCCAAAAAAACCACAATAATAAAATTGGTCATTTCAATCCCGACTGTTTGTGGGACACTGCTGTGCGCAATTGGCTGCCGTGATTCACCCACAAATATACAGTCAATTCACTTTACAAGTATATTCTGTGAAGCGCTTTGGGACATCGATAAGATGTGAAAAGCGCTATATCAAATACAAGGATTATTATTATTAGTATATACTACGGAAGTATGGAATCATTGAAGAATAACTTCAGTGAAACTTGGTTTATAGAAAACCACGATCCATGGTATCTATCTATCTATCTATCTATCTATCTATCTATCTATCTATCTATCTATCTATCTATCTATCTATCTATCTATCTATCTATCTATCTATCTATCTATCTATCTATCTATCTATCTATCTATCTATCTATCTATCTATCTATCTATCTATCTATCTATCTATCTATCTATCTATCTATCTATCTATCTATCTATCTATCTATCTATCTATCTATCTATCTATCTATCTATCTATCTATCTATCTATCTATCTATCTATCTATCAGCATTGAGCAATAACTAATGGAATGTAAATTGATTTAGGGAAATAATGAAAAAAAATTGCTAAATATGTTTTTTATTATTGTTCCCAATAACAATACCCATTTGCAAAGCAAACAACTTTCACACAAGGAGAAAGTTACAAAAAGCTTGATATAGTTGACTGGGTAACAGAACTGTGGGAGAGGAGGGGTGGGGTAGAAGAGGAAGAGAGATGTTCCTGACGTGTAAGGTGTTTTACAAATGGAATTTTGTTATAATAATAATCTTTGTTTGATATAGCTCTTTACACATCTTCAAGACATCTCAAAGCAAAGAATATAATGTAAAGTGAATTGACTGTATATTTGTGGGCAAAACGCAGCAGCAAACACTCATGGGTTGAAATGACCAATTTGTTATTGCTTTTTTTTTGGAGGGATTCTTATTAGGGACAAGTAAGGAAACTTGTCCAAGGATTCACCCTGCCTGGAATCAAACCAATGTCTCTTGCATGCAAGGTGAATGCTCTAACCATGGAGCTACAAGACTCCAAATGTCTCTGAATCTTAATGTTGCAATAGGTAATGTTGTTACTCGACTATGGAAACTGCCTGATTGTAGGACTCCCCAAATCTTCTCTCCACAAGCTGCAGTTCATCCAGAGCTCTGCAGCTTGTGTCTTCTCCCACATCAGGCTCCATAATGTTGCTTCTTGTCATTGTTTCTCCTCACTTTTAAACCCCTCCATAGCTTTACCCTCTCCAATCTAGACATCCTACTGACATGAAAAACATTATACAATAGAAGCCCATTTATCCGTGACTTGATGCACCGGCATTTTCGTATAACCGGCACGCCAAAAAAAAGTCCCCATTCGATAAACCGGAACATTAGCAGTGGAGCATTTGTAAATGCATAAATAATAACATTATAACAGAATATTGTATTGGCACTCACCATCAAAACCACTCTCCTGTGCCCCCCAACCCGGCTGGTAGATGCTGCGCTTGAAGCCATGATGCTGCGGTTAAGGTTTACAGTCCAGCGACTCTCCCCAAAATGGAGCACGCCAAGCAGGTGGAAAAAATGGAGCGCGTATGACTTCAAAGTCATACTAGCGGCAAGCCAATAACACTAGCCGATAACTCACAATGTCGCACAGGTTTAGTATTTCGGTTTGCCGCTAGTAGAGTCTAGGGCTTCGGCTTGCAGCTAGTAAAGTCATGCGACTTTAAAATCGCGCTGTCGTCTCCCTCACGCACCTGGCACCTTTCACATTTTTTCCATTCAAAAAAGAATCGCTGGACTGCAAACCCCAACCAGTAAAGGTGAGAAGTGCAAGAGAGCAGCCCCAACAACAAGCATCAACACAACACTGCCACTATCTGTTATTACTTAGTCTAGTGTGTATGGTGTGTGTTAAAAGAACTTCAATTTTTTTTGTTGTAGGTTTTCGGCCACGGGCCACCCAAATATCCAGCAGGCGCTTTAATTGGCATTGGCCAGGTCCCACAGGTGCCGGATAAACGGGCTTCGACTGTACCAAATATAAAATTGTGATCTACAGTGCAGTGATGGTTGACCACCGCATTGTTCAAGGTAGCATCCTTTGGATGAGATGATAAACTGAAATCTTGTCTGTAAACTCAGGTGGATTTTAAGGATCCCATGACACCACTTAAAAAGAGAAGGGAGTTTCTCCCGGTGGCCAACATTCCCACTGGTCAAATTCACATCATAGATGTTTGTGGGATACTGTTCCTGCAAATCAGCTGCCACATTCACCTACAAAACAGACACCACACTTGAGTAAAATCCTGCAAAGTGTTTTGAGGTGTCTTTTCGATGTGATAATGCACTTTGACAAAAATGTAAGGATATTATTTCAATAAAAACTAAACAAGCATCTGCTGCAGAGGGCAGTTAGGGAAAAATAAGATTTGTACATGGGAGATCTGGAAAGATGGAACAATTTAGAGATTTTGCTCAATCAATTAGCTGTGGGGAAAATTTATTCACTCCATTTCACCAGGAGATAGGGTGAGGGTGATAATTCTCATGAGAAGCCAGTTTTCCATATAAGAAGTAACTTTTCTCATTCCATGCATCATAATTTCTGAAGCTGTTGGCATATTTAATAGGTTGGTGTTGCATTTACCAAATAAAATAGGTTTCAGAAAATAAGTTATGCATAATAGATGTTGGAGATGAATTGGAAATGTACTACATGTTCTTACCTGCTTGCCACAGCCCAACCTGGCAGTCCAAACTGTTCATAGTCTCCTCCATAGATGTCTCGCACTAATTTATCCACCTTTGTACTCTCGCCATTTGATGCCATCTCAAGGGCTTCATCAAAAGTTGAGCAACCAGTGAGCAAACAGCACAGGCCAAGAAAGGTTCCACCTCCAAGACTGGAAGACAATTTTCTTAAGTCAGAAAGTGGTGCAATTAGGAAAGAACTAGAGAAGCAGGAAGAACAGACAGTCTTAGTATCCCCTCCACCCCCACCATTAACGTTTGCATAAATCAAATATTTTAAAATGAGCATCGTAAACTACAGCACCACCTAATGGCAGATTATGATATACGAAGAGCACCCAAAGCTTTCAGAGCCCTTAGTATCAATACTGTATATCATTCCTTCAGATGAGCTGTTAAACTGAAGTCCTGCCTATTCAAGTGGATATAATGATTTTATGGTAGTCAGAAGGGAGTTTCTGCCGGTGTACTGACCAACAATCCCCAAGATAAAATTGCTCATTCACTTCACGGCTTGTGCCATGTGCAAATTTAATGCTGTGTTCACCTGCAAAATAATCACTGCAGTTTACCGTAAATCTTGTGAAACGTTTTGAGGTGGTCTCCTCCCAAGACAGGCGCCATATTAAATTCAAGGATTATTTTATTTACATATTAGTCCTCAGATATTTTGAAGTAATTTGTTCCAAATTATTTGTAAAAGCCTTGCTGTCATGTTTCGCCCACAAAATATACAGTTGATTCACTTTACAATATATTCTGTGAAGTGCTTTGAAGCATCTCAAAGACATGATAATAGTGCTATATCAAATGCAGCCATTAATATTAAATGTATCATTCACATCTTGACAACGTCTCAAAGCATTTCACGGGATATCACAAAGTGGCAGCCCATTTACACACAATGTTCCACAAACAGGCATCAAGTGAATGACCAAGTTTAGCGTGCAGATTTCTGGCCACAGCACCAGCAAAAAGTCTGTTATTTTTTCGTACAGTGGTATGCAATCTTTAACATCCACCTAGATAGGCAGACAGCATCTTGTTTGAATGTTTCATCAGAAGGACCGCACGTTTGACAATGTTACACCCCTAACATCGCATTTGAGTGACAGTTTAAAGTCATGGAAGTTTAAAGTCCTGACATGAGGCTTGAACCCACAACCTCCAACTCAGAGTGCTACCAAATGAACCAGGCTGGCACATTTCATTCAGTTTAGTAATACAGTTTTGATAAGGAGATGCACATTGACTGATGAGTAGTTTGGGGGTGGTTGTACAAAAGAGTAAAGAGGGCCACATACGATAACTGTTTCTTTGCTGATTGTAGTTCTGAATGATCTGACATAAAATGTAAACTGTACCAACATGCAATAACTGCAACCGACACAGAATATTTATCAATCATAGAATTTTACTGCACAAAAGGAGGCCATTCGGCCCATCTAGTCTGTGCCGGCTCTTTGAAAAGAGCAACTCAATCCCACTGCCCAGCTCTCTCCTCATAACCTAACAGACCTGTTCTCCCTAAATAAAAATCTAATTCTCTTTTAAAAGCTGTTATCAAATCGGCCTCCACCACCTTTTCAGGCAATGCACTCCAGATTCGAACAACCCGCTGAGTGAAAAAATTTCTCCGCACCTCCCCTCTGCTTCGTTTTGAAATTATTTTAAATTTGTAACCATGAGTGGAAACAGTTTTTCCTTATTTACCCTGTCGAATCCCCTCATGATTTTATAAACCTCTATTAGGTCTCCTCTCAACCTTCTCTGTTCTAAAGAGAATAAACCTAGCCTATCTAGCCTTTCCTCATAACTGAAGTCCCTCAATCCTGGAAAACCTTCTTTGCACCCTTTCCAATGCCTTAACATCCTTTCTATAGTGTGGTGATCAGAATTGGACACAGTACTCCAGCTGAGGCCTAACCAAAGTTTTATAGAGGTTAGTCAGCACTTCCTGACTTTCACTCTCTACCCCTATTTATAAAGCCTTGTATCCCATGTGCCTTCTTAACGGCTTTGTCTACCTGTCCTGCTACCTTCGAAGAGTCACTAACACAATCCCCAGGTCTGTTCCCTCATACCCCTTAAAATTGTACTATCTAGCCTATATTGCCTCCCCTCATTTCTTCTCCCAAAATGTATCACCTCACACTTCTCTGCATTAAACTTAATCTGCCATGTGTCTGCCCACTTTATCATTTTATCTACATCTTCTTGCAGATGGTTACTATCCTCTTCACTATTTGCTATTCTCCCTAACTTAGCATCATCTGCAAACTTGGAAACTGTGCTCCCTACACCCAAGTCCAGATCATTAATCCAACATCATTAAATCCCCCAAATAAATTACAATTCCAAGAGTTGTTCAAAGCAAGAGTCCCATTTGATTTTTTTTAAGCGTAAAAGACTTTAAAGCTATAGGCTGTAAATTAACAACTCAGAAAAGTGCTCATTCAGAACTATTACCATTGAATAAACTGTCTAAATTTACCCATTATCTAGTCCATTTACAATTTTGGCTCAGGCCACAGCTTTTACTTTGCTCATATTGCCTGTGAGGGATTATGTCAATGTTCTTGAAAATTAAGGCAATATTCACAAGTTCCTTCTCCATTTAGCTTGTAAAAAAAAATACTGGTCAACACATCACACAGACAAACTCAAAATACATCTGAAGTCACAGAATCCCCTCAAACCATAGGTCTCCCAGGTCAAATAAACTCACAAAACCGTTATCAGATCAAGAGCTATATCAGCCAGATTGGAACTTGACAAGTTACTTCTATACTAACAAAATGATTGTATGTGTGTGTGTGTGTGTGTGTGTGTGCGCGCGTGTGTGTGTGCATCAGCCAAGATCTCAATAACTGATTGACTTTTTCGGGGATCTCCTAGCATTGATGAGCTAAACAATCTCACACATGTACACCACTTTTGCTCTGCAGCTACACCTGGTGGCCGCTGAAAGGACTGCAAGAGCGCAGGAATACGTGTTGACCACTCAAAAACAGCACAGCTGAACTTCGAAGCGGAAAGGCATGGAAGAACAATTCAGCTGTGCTCAAATATGATCATCCATGTAGACAAGACACCCACTGGCCGGCATGAGGGAAGGTACAATGCACCAACTACAGACAAAGTAGCCATCCTGATTGTGAGTAAAGAATATGATAAGCAGGACATTGTGTTTCAGTAATGTGACCACTTCAAAGGAGTGTGTGAGACTAACAGGATATACAATGCCCTCCAGTATCCTATCTTATTCCCACATGGTGAAGATAGCTATCATTTCCAAATATGGTAAACAAATCCCAGCACTGGACAGTCAAGGGCTGACAAAAAGGTGTCTACCATGGCTCTTTTGATGACAGACAGGTTGATGCAATGTGAAGGCGATTGCAACATTCTTCTCTGTACAAATAAAATATGGCATCAATTCATCGTAGACATGTATGCCAAGATCGATGTTGAGAAACTCCTTTTTTTCCTGCATGAACCAGAAGAAATTTAGGACTGAGGAGTATATTCATTTGCAGGATGCACTTATAAACAATGATGACACCGGCAACAACAGTCAACTGGTCCATCTTACCATCCAGTTTCACTGGGGTTGGGGGGGGGGGGCATGGTTATGCACAAAAGAACCCAGTATATATTGTGCTATGTGCGAGCATACAGTCAACCCGACCTGCTCATCACATTCACCTGCAACCATAATTGGGAGAAACCCAGAAGGAACTGTTGCCTGGACAGATCCATAGGACCGCCATGATCTCATATCTAGGGTCTTCCGCCTCAAACTTCTTAAACCGATGGAACTCAACAGCAAAAATCACGTATTTGGCAAAGTCCATTGTTACCTCTACACTATTGAGTGACAAAAGCGTGGCCTTCCCCATCCACACATTCTTCTATGGCTCATCGAAAAAATACAGCCCAACTAAATCGACAATGTCATCTCTGCAGAACTGCCAAACCCAGACTGAGACTCTATGCTCTTTGAAATAATAAGAAACACATGATTCATGCATAAACAAAACACAAAATACTACAGATGCTTGGAATCTGAAACCAAAACAGAAGTTGCTGGGGAAACTCAGCAGGTCAAGCAGCATCCATGGAGAAAGGACAAGAGTCAACGTTTCGGGTCCACGAACCTTCGTCAGAACTGGGACATGTTTGGAGGGAGAAGTTTTTAAGGACATGATAGGGGCATGGGGGGGAGGCAGGACATGGAAGACAAAGGAAACAAAGGAGACAAAGGAAAAAGAGTGTGTTAACTGATGGATTGAAAATGTGATAACCATGTATGGGGGAGAAACAAAAGGGGGTGGGTTTAAATGGAACTGGGGAGAAGAGGTGTTTAGTGGTGATAGAAGCAACAAAACTTATCAACATCATAAGAGGGTCCAGGAATGAAGCCAGATTCCATAATGCAGCTAAAAATACACGGAAAAGGTATTCATTCTTCTGTAGTTTCTTTAAGACAACTTTAAGAATCTCAATAATTCACATTATATGGCTCCCTCCATGCAAGCAGCATCTCAGAGCCCTTAGCATCTCTACCACAAAAAGCACCTTAAATGATACTGCATTTGATGCTCACCTGGTGCCACTTACTCGCTTGTAATTATCTTTAGAATAAACAGCCAAAATACTGACTCCTGAGCCAATATTCACCAGCAGCAGTGGATATGGATTATCTAAAATGTACTCCGCCTTCTTGCATTTTTCCAGGTCTGTTGGGTTCTCAAAGTAGTAGCATTCTGCAGACCCATTGAAGCCTAATGAATCAATATACATCATCCCCTGGATAAGGCAATGAAGCTCATCCAGTTTTCGGAGCTGGAGATCAACAATCTGAAACAAAGCAGGCGAAGCCCTAAATTACTATTTGTAGACATATGAAATAAATCACAGCTACGACTGGGCTCTCTGACAGAAATAATAGCCCATTTTGTCTTCAATTTTTTACCTCTTCCCAAACAACAACGACTTCCAGTTATACAACGCCCTCCACGCTGGGCACCGTCTCAGACCGCTGCACAATGGCAGAGCCCGAGGCCGAGCCAGGGGAAGGGAGAAGGTGACCGCAAGCGAGGTAGAATAGAAAGGTATTCAGTCACGACCTGAAGATGGTAAAGGAGGGAGCGAATCAAAGGGTTTAAGGAGTGGAGTTCCAAAGTTTGGGAGTATCATGACTGAAAGCACGACCACTGATGGTGGAGGATTTGGGGGACAAGAAGGAGGTTGGACCCAGTAGAGTGAAAAGAGCTGCGAGGAGAGAGGTTACAGGGGTAGGGTGGCACAGAATGGAGGGATTTAAGCACAAGAGTGAGGATCTTGGAAGTCGATCCATTCTGTAACAGAGAGCCAGTGCAATTTGGCAAGGACTGGGATAACCGGGGTATGAAGCTCGGAAACAACTGGAGATTGTAATCCAGACACAAGAACCACACTGTCGAAACTCTAAATACAAACTGCTAAAATATTTTTTTTTCAATCTGATTCCCTTCAAAAATAAAATAAATTATAATAATTTGGTCATTCAATACACAACTGTTTGTGAGACACTGCTTGCGCACAATTGGCTGCCATGTTTCTCCCACGAAATACAGATAATTCATTTTACGGTATATCCTATAAGAGCTTTGAGACATCTCAAAGATGTGATAAGGCGCTATATCAAATGCTCGGATTATTATGATAATTATAATCCTTGCATTTGATATATGATAAGCACAACAGAATGCGTTACAAAATGCAGTTTCCTCTCAACAATCTCTGAAGGTTAATGAATATAAATTCACGTTTGGATAGCTGAGCATAGTTGTGTTGATGATAATCCTATTATCTGGTGCGAGCACAAACAGCAATTAAAGAAAGGCAGAAATAACATTCAAACTTCAGACTTCATTTGAATTAAAATATATTGTATAGATTGAGTAACTGACACATTTTTCCCCTCCCACTAGATGACAGTTTGATGCCATGACCCACTCCACCTTCCCCCAACATTGACCAACACCACTGCTGCCTCTCTCCCAGGCCTCCAAAACCCTTATACAACCATTTATTATATCTAGAATAGAACTATGTAATCTCCCTTCTTGTCAGCCTTCCCAACTCTTCCCGCCACAAGCTGCAGATCATCCAGAACTCTGCAGTTCATGTTCTCTCCTGCACTAGACTTGGTGACCCTATCACCCCCACCCGGCTCACTGGCTCCCCATTCCCCAGAGGATAGAATTTAAAAACCTTGCCCTCGCCTTCAAAGCCCTCAACTGGCCTGCTCCTTCCTATCTCTGTGTTCTGCTGACGCCATATCAAACTGTCCATTCCCTCCACTGAGCAGGTTCCAGCCTGCTCCACATTATTCCACCCAACCATCAGCAGTCGGGCTTTCAGTCTCTCTGCCCCCATGCTTTGGAACTCCATTCCACAGATCCTTCGCCTTGCTCGCTCGCCTCCTTGAAGACCCTCCTCTTTGACTGCGCCTTCGGCCACCCTCTCTGCCTTCCATCCCGTTCGGATGACGTGAAAAGGAAAGGTAATTTGTTGTTGTTGATAGAGTAAACAGTAATAAATTATTAGCAGTGTTGGCAAGTGGGCAGTAAGTAATTAGAGGGATTCTTAAAAGACAAATATTAAAAAGTATAGGAATCAGGAGAACATTAAACTAGATGATTCACAATTTTCTTCTCACACTAGAATTTTACAAACATTACACTTACTTATAAAATGAATACAAACAACCCCAGCAGCTCAAAATGACAGAATTAAGTTTTTTAAAAAAGTCAAAATATACATACTGTGCGCAAATCTTCCTCAAATTTGTATGCACCGCCTCCAGTCGCACATAATACTCTGTGCAGACTTGAAAAGTGTTTGTCTTTGCCCATCTGAATGAAAGCTCCCATGTTTTGGGTAGGAAACCGTATGAAATGCAAGTTCCCTGTACGCCCACAAATTGTCAAGTCTTTGAGTTGAAGATGCATATCACGGATGCCAGAGGAGCCATAAGCCACATTGCATGTCAAATACTTGTGTATACTTCTCAGGTTAATCACTTCCTGATCCTTCTCTTCAATAGTAATGTTGTTTGGTTGAAAATAAATCAGCTTTACCAAGGTCCCACCAATGTCAATTCCAAACCAAGGAAAGGCTATAAAGAAGGGAAAAATGAATATGTGAGATATCTTACAAATCAAGCCAATACATTATTTATTCCAGTGCAAAATCACAGTCAGGCAATGTCACACACGGATAAATGGGGGCAGGGATGTGGGAGAAAAAACATCTACCTATTACAGGCTTTTACTGCAAATAACAGTCAGTTGTAAAGAAGATTATGATCACCCTTTACAAATACTGGTTCGCCCAGATTTACCAGGATGGAACAGGGAATGATGGACTTGAGTTATGTGGAGAGACCAAAGAAGGTAGGATTGTTTGCTTTGCAGCAGAGATGGAAATTTAATGGAGGTGTACAAAATTATTAGGGGATTTTGATAAGAGTGAATAGAGAGAAACAGTTTTGACTGCCAGGTGGGTCGGTAACCAGAAGACACAAATTTAAAATACAGGTACCCCTCCCCAACCGCGGGGGATACGTTCCCGAAAACCTCCCAGTTAGTAAAATCGGTTGGAAAATGCAGGGCCCTATGGGAAACATGGGGATAGGGGGAGTAAGTTTGCTCGCCCTTGAAATAAACACAAAAAAATTCATGTTACAGTAGAAGCCTGTTTATCCGTGACTCCATGAACTGGCACTTCCGTATAACCGGCACGACAAAAAAAAAGTCCCCATTCGATAAAGCGGAACTTATCCGGAACAATAACGGTGGAGCGTTTGTGAGGCATTGTCGCGCAGGTGCACTATTTCAATTTGTCACTAGTAGAATCTAGGGTTATCGGCTTGCCGCTAGTGGAGTCTAGGTTTATCGGTTTGCTGCTAGTAGTCTAGGGTTATCGGCTTGCCACTAGTAAGACTTTAAAGTCGCGCTGCTGTTTTTTTCACTCACACGGCATCCTCCATTTTAAAAAGAATCGCTGGACTGTAAACCTCAACCAGTAAAGGTGAGAAGCGCAAGAGAGTAGTTTTAACAATAAGTACCAATACAATATTCTGTTATTATCTGTTATTATTTAGTCTGGTATGTATGGTGTGTGTTAAAAGAACTTACATTTTTTTGTGGTGGGTTTTTGACAGCGGGCTGCCTGAATATCCGGCAAGCACTTTAACCGGCATTGGCCAGGTCCCGCGGGTGTTGGATAAACAGGCTTTTACTGTATTTACCTAAATCCTAATGATGGTGATGATGACGGAGGCGGTTGTTACGTGCTGTTACATGGAAGAGGGGCCCTGCGCACCCTCTTCCTCTGCCTCCTCCAGATCATAAATCACCGACGAGTGCAAGGGGGATGGATGTGGAGAAGGTGGTGTGGGTGACATGGGATGGGGGGGGGGATGTGGAGGAGGTGGTGTGGTGGATGACATGCAGGGGGAGATTTGGAGAAGGTGGTGTGGTGGGTGACATCGAGGGGGGGATGCGAAGAAGTGACATCGTGGCTGGTTGATTGCGACATCACAACTGGGTACTAGCGCCAAACGCTAGTGTTCGTGTTAAAACACGTGGATACGTAAAATTCACTGCCGCGATTGGCAAAGGTTGCCACAGAGAGGCAACTGTGGATACGTAAAATCCGCGGTAGAAAAAAACGCGGTTGGGGCGGGGTACCTGCAGTTGACAAAAGAACCAGAGGGGAGATAAGGAGACATTTTTTTCCAGGCAGCCTGTTGTTTGCATCTGGAAAGCACTGCCTGAAAGGGTGCCTAAGGATGCCAAGGTGATGCCCTAATTTGTTTGGCGAATCACAAGATAAAATCTTAACTGCAAGATCTTACGTAGATCCATGCAAATACCTGTACTGAACAGCAATTTCCTGGGTTTAAGAATGTTTCCACTGACTATTCAATAAATAGCTTAGAATCCAATCTAAAGAGATGTTAAACTTCACACTCAGCCTCATTGGAAAAAACATAAAATAAACATTGCTGATTACAACCTGACCCAACACAAAACAGTAGAACTAAAATATAGTACTGCAGTTCACGTAGCTCCAGAGGAGCAAAAGATATAAAGGTGTGAAATCAGTGAGGACATCACATGAATGTGCACTGCCACTATTGCAGTCAATCTTAAATGTTAATTTGCAAATTAAATTCTAGTCTAACTTTTAATTTCACATTTTCAATAACTAGGTTACACAAAGGAATACTACAGTCTTGATGGGAAAACTTCTGATAATTAAAGTCACTGCCTCCCAAAATCAAACAATACGCAATTTTCTTAAATCCTATTACCCTAATCTCTCAGCAGCAGAGGTCAATCTATCCACAACAAAAGCAAGGGATGGGTTTTCCCTGCTCGATCGTCACATTTAATAGTTGTTCATCTATAAAATACAGTCACTGCATTTTAAAGTGATCATGTAAAGCACTTTGAGACAGCCTCCAGGAATCAAAGGCATTATATCAATTGAATGGATTATTTCACAAATCCACATGCTTAATGCAATCTTTTCAGTTTTGTGGGGCTACACATGTCCATCCAAATCAATTAATATATTTCTCTGTGAATTACTCCTACAAAAAATATGCAGAAAGTTGTAAAGCCCCTTTACTGCACTGCATGGGATCTGGTTCAAAATATTTTTGTATGAAAAGGGGAGGCAAGTGCAGAATTCTGCATTGTGAGCAAATATTTCTTAGCCTCCTTCAATACAATTGCCAGTGGATCACAACACTGACCAGTTATTTACTGTTAATTGAGCATCTCAAGATGGGCAACAGCCATAGCAGACCAGGAAATTAAAAAAATTAAAGATGCAATAGTGTACCAAAAAGCATACAACCCAAGGCACACTTCACCAGGGGCAGATGCACATGAGTCAGCAACTGTTTTAAACTTCATTTAAAATTTCTGAAGCACTATCGGGTGTCTCCTTAAGCACTCTGGATGCTAACCTGCATGAGAGACAACAAACACAAAATGATATTTGTAAAGCAGTTTTTGAGTCGGTTGTCCCAACCCGTTGAACAATCAGGGATCAGGACCCGAGCTTGGGGTATAGGGTTGGGATGAGGGTGTGTAGATGGGGTAGATGGGCAGCTGAAGGCACAGTCAAAAAGGAGGGTCTTAAGTTGGGCCTTGAAGGGGGCAAGAAAGGGAGCAAGGCAAAGGGATTGTGGGATGACGTTCCAAAGAGCGGGGCCAGAAAGGGTGAAAGCCTGACCACCAAAGGTATGGCGTGAGACATGGAGCAAGCTGGAGCCTGCTGAGCAGAAGGACTGGACAAGTTGATATGGGGTCAGCAGGTCAGAGAGGTGAGAGGGGGCAACACCGGGGAGGACTTTGAGGTTAGGACAAGGATTTTGATTCAATCCTCTGAGGGAATGGGGAGCCAGTGGAGACGTGCAAGGGTGATGGGATCATGGAGCCTGGTGCAGGAGGACGCAAGCTGCCAAGTTCTGGATGAACTGCAGCTGGTGGAGGGAAGAGTTGAGGAGGCCAACAAGGAGGGAATTTCCTTAGTCAAGCTGTGAGATGCCGAATGTGTGTATGAGGGTTTCGGTGGCCTGATGGGTGAGGCAGTTTCAATCGGGCAATGCTGTGGTGGGGGTGGGGGAAAGAGGCAGAGCGGGTCACAGCAAGGATATGGGAGAAGAAAGGGCAGTTCCAAGGCACTGAACAGTCAGGGATCGGGACCCAAGCATGGGGGAGGGGTGGGTTAGTGGGGAGAGAAGTGGGAAGGCAGCAGAAGGCATGATCGAAAAGGAGGGTCTTGAGACCAGCCTTGAAGGAGGCAAGGGAGGAAGCGAGGCTTAGGGACTGTGGGATGGAGCTCCAGAGTGTGGGGGCGGAGGCTGAAAGCCCGGCCACCAATGGTAGGGAGGGTGATGTGCTATATGGAAATGCAAGGTTTATTTTATAATTGATACAAAAATAAAGAAATTATACAGCAAAGCTAAAATGGTCACTATTTCTTTTAAAGACAGTGCTATTTATGCCATAAATTTTCAAAGCAGTGCCAGTTTCTTTGCAGTCCAAACAATGAAAGCTAATGATTTCTGCAGTATACAGCATGCTATTTTTGATTGGAGATTAATAGTGATACTACCCAAGAACATTCTCTTCCATTTCAACCCTGGTCCCTAGTACTGTAGTTGGAGCTTACTTAATTGTCGGCCCAACACAATTAACTGGGACACAATTAACAGGATTTGCAGGATATTCCAACATTAAGTGTTGGCGTAGCCATCAAATCCTCTACAGCAACAACAAAATTACATTTATAGAGCACCTTTCACGTCGGGAAACGTCACGTCCCCGTCAAGACTCTACCATACAATCCTAATTCTCAACTAATTACCATTACATATCCTTAGTCATTCTAAAAACTTCTATTAATATGTTTTACCCAAGCTAAAAAAAGATAGCAATTGGCACAAATTTTGCAGAACCTTGATCAACAGTTTATTGAAACAATACTACATATTGTGCACTGAATGATATACATACAGTACTGTACTTGCATTTCACTAAATTATTATTATTATCATAATAATTATGTAATATAATTCACTAAATTACAACCCACTGATTGCCATGACTATTTCCCACATGGATGAGACAATGACCTAGAGTTTCCGTGACACTATATGCAACCTATAGATAAACAGAAACAAGACCGGATGAATTGCCTTCAGACTTATCCTGTATCTGCAAAAGCAGTTTGCCACCCTTTAGGCTGACGTTAGCAACTCAGCCTCTGAATAACTGCAGTTGCAATATATGTCCGCAGCATAGCTTTAATTAAAGAACAAAAATATTTCCATAGAATTTTAGTTCGGATGAGGAAAATTATTATAATTGTGATACGTACTGTATTTATTGGAAAATTCCATCTTATAGATGGATCACCAAAAGGAATCTAAATCTGTCATACTGAAGGATTGTTTTTTAATATCTATACTTCCTGTCCACTTATAATTAGAATAATGCTTGCAATTGATATAGCGGCTTATCACATCTCCAAGACCTCTCAAAGCACTTCACAGAACATACTGTAAAGGAATCTACTGTATATTTGTCGGTGTAACGCAGCAGCCAACTGCGCACAGTAGTGTCCCACAACCAGTCTTGAAATTGAGTGACCACATTTTTTTTGTGAAGGAATTATTTCCCCGGAAAAGCAATCCGCCAATCAACTAACAAATGGGTTCCTACTTACTGCTAGGTAAACACAGATGTGTGAAGTAAGGAAACTTGCCCCCTTCAAGGTTTGACTCGACATACCACTTTGACAGCAGCTTTGGTCACACTCGCACTACAGCAACAATAACATGCATTTCAGAGTGCTTCATAATGGCGGAGTCCGAGCCCAAGGGAAGATGACTATGAAGATGAGAAAGGAGGGGCCGAGGCAAAGGGATTGAGGGAGTTCCAAAGTTTTGGGGTGTAGTGGGATTGGAGGAGTGGAGGGCAGAAAGGTGGGGGTACGGCCACCGATGGTGGAGCAGAGGATTTGGGGGACAAAGAAGAAGCATAGAGCATAGGAAGGCGTTGGAGCTGAGGTGAGAAAGGCATGGACCAGGGTTTCAGCAACTGTTGGGGTGAGGTATTAGCAAAGACAGGCAATGTGGCAGAGATGGAAGTGGTGCTGGTAAGGGACCGGATGTGGGAAAAGAAGGATAATTGGGGATCAAACCCAATGCCGATGTTGTGCATGTGTTCACAGACTTTTAAAGGGCAGGTCGAAACCGTCCTCCCGACGTGAAAGGCACTTTATAAATGTAATTTTGTTGTTGTTGAGGATGTCCGGACCTATCCGGACATCCTCAACAGTGGCTAAGTGGTTACAGCACTTGTCTTGCAAGCTGGGGAGACCAAGCTAGGGAGACCTGTGTTCAAATCCAGGCAGGTCAGGGCGAAACATTGGGCAGGTTTTCCTACTCCACACGCCTAATAATAATCCGTCCAAAAAAAAAACACAATAATAAAATTGTCATTTCAATCCACGACTGTTTGTGGGACACTGCTGTGCACAATTGGCTGCCGCAATTCGCCCACAAATATACAGTCAATTCACTTTACAGTATATTCTGTGAAGCACTTTGGAACATCGATAAGATGTGAAAAGCGCTATATCAAATGCAAGGATTATTATTATTATCCCCACCCCACCCTTCCTGCTCTCTACTCCATCTGATCCCAACCTTCAGTTTGAAACCAAATCCTTTACAGTGCAACACCTTGCAATGTCCACGGACATCAAAGGAACTATAGAAACTTAATTTGTTGTTAAGGAAGGGAGCATTGTTAACAGTTCAAAAATCTAAATTCCTAACGCTTTCTCAGGATATGGGTGTTACTGGCAGGATGATCATCCATGGCTAAGAAAGCGATTTGGACTTTTTATGGTAGGTTCTTCTTGTTGTCAAAATACAACCCAATCTCATCAGCTGCTTTTTCCTCACCCCAAGGAGAACGTGGAACATAATTTCAGTCTTCATATCAATAAAAACAAAACTAAAAATCATTCAGAACCTAATTGTGTTTGTTACCAGCTTCTGAAAAGCTGTGAAGCACTAAGAAAAGTCATGACAAACATTGACTTCAAATTGGCCTGCTGGTGGATTTAAATCATTTCTACATATACAGTAGGGTCCGGCGATATATCGTTAAAACCCGATATAATTTTCATATCGATACGCCGATGTAGGCATTTTGAAAATATCGATATATCGAAAAGTTGATATATCGAGGTACAAAATCGGAATGCACGCACACTGAACTACAAGATCCAGAATGCTCATCTCTAGACACAATGCACAGACCGAGGTGCAAAGCCGCCATATTGTATTCGTAGTCCTCGAATACAATATACAGGTATGCAAGGGGTGGGGGGGGGGAGAGAGATGGCTGGGGGGGGGGGGGGGGGAGAGAGACGGCTGGGGGGGGGGGGAGAGAGATGGCTGGGGGGGGGGGGAGAGAGATGGCTGGGGGGGAGGGAGAGAGAGACGGCTGGGGGGGGAGGGAGGGAGGGAGAGAGGGAGAGAGAGACGGCGGGGGGGGAGGGGGAGAGAGATGGCTGGGGGTGGGGGGGAGGGAGGGAGAGATGGCAGGGGGGGTGAGGGGGAGAGAGACGGCTGGGGGTGGGGGGGAGGGAGGGAGAGACGGCGGGGGGGGGTGAGGGGGAGAGAGACGGCTGGGGCGGGTGGTGGGGGAGAGAGATGGCGGGGACGGCGGCGGGGGGGTGGGACGAGAGAGGAACGGTTGCGGGGGGGGTGTGGGGAGAGACGGGGTGGATGTGATAATATACAGATAGATAGAGATGGGGGGGATGTGAAAGAGAGAGACGCAGAAAGAAAAACACAGAGATGGAGAGAGTGAGTGTGAGAGACACAGAGAGAGAAAGATATTTACATCCTGAGGAGATAGGCCCCGAATGCGCGTGCATCGGGAATGCGCGCATGCGCAGTATGAAAAATCCAAAAATATCGATATTTTGGTATATCTCGATATGAGCCCGTTGATATATCTAAATCGGAAAATTTCCATATCTACGGACCCTAATATACAGTAGTTTATTTTTACAGTTAAATATCAAAGGCGCACGTGTGAAGCTGAAGGTTTGCAACACAAGGTAACTCGTGCAGTGCACGCTTACGCAGTTCTGTGGCTCAGTGGTTAGAGCACTCGTAAGGCCTGTGCTTGAATCCAGGCAGGTCAGGGCAAAATCTTGGGCAAGTTTGCTTACTCCACACGCCTAACAATAATCTGTCCAAAAAATAATAGTAAAAAAAATTGGTCATTTCAATCCATGACTGTTTGTAGGACACTGCTGTGCTGTATCAAATGCAAGGATTATTATTATTATTATTTCATTCTGTGAAGGATTACCACCTGTGAGCGAAAAGCAACAAGCCAATAAAATGATAAAACAACCCAATAATCCAGGAAGACTAAACATTCAACCAGTCTCTGTTCACCCTCAGAATCCCACAATTGGTAAAGACAGAAGTGTTAATTTGACCTACGAATGACAATATGGTCAAGTTGGATTTTATTCGAAAAATGTTGATTCTGATAAGTGACAAAGAGCGGATTTAGGTCGCTACAGTGGAAGGCGATACATTTTCGTGACAGGGGGATCTGCAGCTGTTGAACATACATTTGACCAGGTTCCGTGTGACTGAAATCAAAAGATTAAACCAATTTGTTCAATGCAACCTCAAAATTACGGCCACTTCAGTGTAACGGACACCATTTTGTGTGGCAAAGAACAGATCCTCTCTCCCTCCCAACGCGACAGCCTTGACAAAATTGTACAATACAGTGCTGGAAGGTATGCTAAAAGCTTGCCACATACCGTGTACACACTATATCATTCCTACAGCAGGTTCCGCGTCGTCTAACTGAGTCACAATTTGTACGATGGCTTTCAAAATCTCAGCTCCTGACTCGTCTATCCATCCTGACACATGCACAGCCACCTGATTTATTTATATCCACACAAATACAAACGCTTGAGACTTAGAGAGAGATCAGTCCCAGGCTATTTTGAAGGAGCCTCAACACATTTGGCTGAAATACAAAGGAAATAAGGAAGGGTGTCTAAGATAATTTAAGAACAACCTGAGTCAACAGTCCACCGCCCACTTCTGTTAAAAAAAATTAAACATACGCTCTCCAAGAGGACATTCAGTTTGTAGCAAATGTTAAACGTCGCCTCTCTGCTATGGTAAGCCGCAGCTGTGGTCGATTCTAATACTGTGCAAGAAAAGGGTCGTCAAAAAAGACGGTTTGCCGGTTGAATTTTTAAATAAATAAACGTGAATTTGAAATAAAAGCAACAGCCCCAATTCGTCATTTCGCACGCACAAAGTCGCACAAAACACGCGAATGGGCGTGAAACCGCCCAACCCGGCAGCACGGGCTCCGGGAGCCCAGCGACAGCCGCTACTTACGGGGTCGGTTCTTTTTGGCCGCATCCCACCGCGGGCTGCTCAGGGGCTGCTCCTGGATATAACCCGCCTGAGAGGACGGCGGCGACTGCTGCTGCTCTCCCTCCGGCTTTGGAGGTGACTCCTGTAGCTGGTGGCCCTCCTCCTCACTCCGGCTGCCGCCATGGTAACCGTTCATCTCCCCGTTCACTTGGGTTCCGCTGCCCCTGACCGACTGCCTTTCCAAGCTGCCCACTTTCCTCATGACCTGGGCGGGGGGTAGGAATGGCTTGGTGGGGGGGCGGAAAGAGAATGCCCGAGGTTGAACCGACAGCTGGCTCTCCCCGAGAGCGGACACGGTGCCCAACAGTAATACACCCTCAGTCTCCTCGCATCGCCGCTGCTCCGACTCTGATCCGCCCGGGGAGGGCGGGAGTAGGGAGAGACCAGAAGGTCCTTCTGATGGACGTCCCTCTCCACCAATCGCGGTGAGGTCCCCCAATCGGAACGAGAACAATGCTGTGTCAAAACTCCATTGATTTATTTAAAAAACAACTCGTATCAACCGCTGGCCGACAAGCAACAGGTGGAACAGCAAGTAAGCAGGCGACTGGGCCAAAGAGTTAACGGTGAGAAACTACATTTTTTTAAAATAACGAAATGAATTCTCTTCGTCTGACAAACAGTAAGGACTGGAAGTCTGGGTTGACGTGGCCAATAACCAATGGGAGTGCAGTACAGTCCTGAATGACATCGTCGCCACCAATCAGGTGCAGGAGTGGGCGGGACCTCCCTGCCTCTCCCCGTCCGTGACGTTTTTTGAAATGTGGTCACCGGCTGTTGGTTAACCACCACGGAGCTGGAGTCAGAGCGTGACATCGTCTTCATCAATTCGCCCACAAATGTAAAGTCAATTCACTTTACAGTATATTCTGTGAAGCGCTTTGAGACGTCGATAAGATGTAAAAAGTGCTGTATCAAATGCAAGGATTATTATTATTTATTTATTAATCATTAGCTTTGTCTACAGTGAAGTCCTGTAGCTCATTGGTTAGAGTCATCGCCTTGCAATTAACAGACCCGGGTTTGATTCCCTGGCAGCACAAAACCTCAGGCAGGGTCCCTTACTCCACACGCCTCTGTTTATCCAGCAGTTAACGGGATATTGATGTGCAATTGGCTGCCGCGTTTAGTCCACAAATATACAGTGCATTCACTTTATAGTATATTCTGTGAAGCGCTTTGAGACATTTAAAAGGCGTGAATAGGAGCAATATCAAATACAAGGATTATTATAATCAGGATCAATGGTCAACATCAATATCATCAATCATCATGAATGGTCATCTTCATCAATAATCATCTTTTTCATCCTCCTTCTCGCCCAGGGTCCATCAGAACTCATCATCCTCCTTCCATTTAATCCAGATACAGCCCCCACCTTCAGTGCTATACTCACTCACTCGGGCCCAGCCCACTATCTTCATCATCATCCTCAAACCTGCGATTGTGTGATGTCAAATCACCGACTTGAGACGATCCACCTTCATCATTATCCTCACTATGGATCCGGTCATCAACATCATCATTCACTCCAGATCCAGTTCCGCTCAGAGCAACAAGTCTCATCAATGTACACATTCTTGTTTTATAGTAACACCCAGGTAAAATTAAATCCTGTTCTGATCACCTGATATACCTATTTCACAAAATATATTAAATGCATCGGGAGAATACAGTATCTCAATAGTGCTTTACAAAGGCTAAGTGGGAGCTCGATCTGGGGAGGGAACAGGAATGGCTAGACAAAAAAAGCCCAAGATCTATCCAGTCCACCATCCTGGAAGTTGCATGCTACAATAATGGAGGTTTTGATAGCAATTAATTCCATATGGATTAATCTATCATCACAGTGCAAAGCTTTGGATACCTTAGATCCAAAGTTGCCTAATTGTTCTGAGCAAAACTACACTTGTCATGTCTCAAGGGAGCTGGGAAATAGGGAGGTAGGAAATACCTGTTGTCCGGAGATGAAGACTGCTTGGTCAGATCCCCAAATGAAGGAGAGGGAATGTTGAACAGTGGTAAACTTTGACAGTGAACCGGGGAGAAATGGTAGGTGACTGTAGGTAAGGCTGAAGAGGAAAGTTCCAAAGTTCAAGAGTGGGTAAGGCAGAGGGATTTAAGGCAGGGAGTTCCAGAAGTTTGAGGCATGGTAACAGGAGGCATGGCCAACAATGCTGGAGTGGAGGTGTCGGGATTCAAGCCAGCCGAGTGAAGGAAATGGTTGAGTGGGGTGTGAATAGATTGGAGAGATAGGGAGTATCCTAGAGCATGAAGTAATTTGTAGATGAGTACGAGGATCTTGAAATTGATCCATCCTGCAATAGGAAGCCAATGGAGCCAGGCAAGGACTAGCATACTAGGACTTCAGAGTTTACCATGTACTATAGGTACAGAAATTAGTGTTAATGTGATGGTGAACTCGAGAAATTAAGAAATATGTAAGAAATAGCTGATGAAACAAAGCTACAAATTGTGTTGAAAATCTTTATTTATTGCTGGGTCAGATCTTAGCATAGTGCAACTAGAATGTTTATTTCTAAAGTAAAAATAATTGTGCAATTACAATATTTGCTCATACTATTCACATGCTGCTCTCAATGGTGGTTTAGGACAGGGCAATCCCATTATAACATGACTAACTGAGTCCAACGTCTCAGATGCCGTGCTAAAACAAAGCACAATACAGTAATGGTTGACTTCCAGGTTACGACAGTGATCTCCCTTTCTTTCTGAAGTCATATTACCAACACTTTCTGTAGAAAGTGCCTCAACAATGAGCAAGAAAAGCAGAGACCTGCGTATTGCCTGTGTTTTAGCATGTGATGTTGACTAGTCTGAACTGGAAGTTTTATAAAGAACCTTGTACAGTGCAGACTCATTGTAACACAATATTTGTATCCATAAAATCACAACCTAAGTTATAGCAAAGTACTGTACAGTACTGTATATCATAGGTACTGTATAACTGAGCATTCACACAATCAGCTAATGCGAAGAGAGCACGCCATCACTTTCTGTTTTATGCCCAATGCGACAAGTGACATTGGTGGTAACCTGATAATAATAATCATTGCATTTGATATAGCGCTTTCCACATATTTTAGATGTCACAAAGCACTTCACAGAATATACTGTGAAGTGAATTGACTGTATAGTCATGGGTGAACCGCGGCAGACCATTGCACACAGCAGTGTCCCACAAACAGTCGTAGATTGAAATGACCAATTTATTATTGTTGTTTTTTCCGAGGATTTATTATCAGGCATATGGAGTAAGGAAACTTGCCCAAGGTTTTGCCCTGCCTGGAATCGAACCCAGGCCTCTCGCTTGTTAGGCGATTGCTTTAACCACTGAGCTACAGGACTCCAAATGACTCGGAACTCCGACTTTGTTTTAGCAAAACATTTCTCGGTCATACGGAATGCTGCTGAAGTTATTTAATTCTTTGCACATGTATAGGAAAATAGGAAGTGATGTCAATAGCAACTAAAATGAACTAGATGTCAGCCATTTTAGTGTGAAATACCAGCTGGTGCACTTGAAGCGACTGGGTCGCAGTGCAACCAAGATTTAATGATAGAAATTGACAACACATTGGCACATTTGAAACTGCGCTGACTGTCATGTTATTAATGAAATTGTGCTAAAGTGGAATACTGTACATTATAGCTGTGCTGTATTTAACATAACATCTTATCACATTAGCATCTCAAAGCATTAAAAGTGTCATGACTGCCTTTTGTAGGTGAGTCAACTTGTGCAAAGTAGTCAATTTGCTCATAGCAGAATCCTGCGTATAACTGAAGTATTGAATGACCAATTTTTTAATCTAGCGAATTATTGGCCAGGACACCAGGGAATCTCCCCATTTCTTTTGGAATCGTTCCAATAAGATCTTTAAAATCCACCTGTACATGTGGATAGGACCTAATTTTAACATCTCACTGAAGAGACAATATGTCCAACAATATAGCACTTCCCTCAACATCATACTGGAATGCCAGCCTAGACTATGAGCTCAAAGTTTTGACATGGGATTTGTACCACATTAGCTGTGGATCCATAGTGCACCCACCAGCCAGCAGTTTACTGAGGCTCTTACTAACGGGTTTTCTCCAAAACAACCTTTTCATTAAATTGTTGTGGCATTTCAAAAGTATTTAATTATTGGCTGGTTCATATCATACAAAAATACTTTTTAAAACATCAGTTAATTACTGGCCACATAAACCAGATGTGAACTCAGTTACCCCTTTGTATTTGTTGTGCCTTACGTAAGTTTGAAATGTCTCCCAAAATTTGGGACAAAATCAATCTCAGCCCTCATCAACGAAGCTTATCATATTTCTGTTCTGCAAATGCATATTAAGTCATTACAACTTGAAATTCATACCAGAAATTTTTGTCTGGTAATTGGGAAAAACATTAAATTGATGACTTCCAGGTTATATGCCAACTTTCACCATTCAGCTTGTTTGTGGGACACTGCTGTGCGCAATTGGCTGCCACGATTCGCCCACAAATATACAGTCAATTCACTTTACAGTATATTCTGTGAAGCGCTTTGGGACGTCGTTAAGATGTGAAAAGTGCTATACCAAATGCAAGGATTATTATTATTTATTATTTATATAGAGCTTTTCACGTCAGAAGAATTACCAAGGCCCTGGGCAGCTGAAGGTTTGCACCCTAACTTGGGGCTGGATTCGGGAGGGTTTAACACCTAGAGCTCCTCCAACAATGTGAAGAATAATCATCATAATAACAACCATAATTCTTGCATTTCATACAGTGTCTTGCAATTCGTTGAGCACCCACAAAACATACAGTCAATTTACTTTTCAGTATATTCTGTGATACTCTTTGAGATGTGGTAAGTCTATATCAAATCCAAGGATTATTATTAGGATTTATATACTGTAAAGTGCAGGTACTGTATATTTTATGAGTGAAACTCAGAAGTCAGTTGTGCACAGCAATGTTCTACATACAACCATGGAGTGAATGACCAATTTTGTTTGGGGGATTCTTGGCCAGAACACCAGGAGAAACTCCTTTCCCTTTTCGAATAGTGCCATGGGATCTTTAATGTCCACCTGAACAGGCAGATGGTATCTCGGTTAAACTTATCCAAAGGGCGGCACCTCCGACAATGCAACATCCCTCCCCAGCACTGCATTGTAGTGTCACATTAAACTATGTGATTCCAAGTCCTGACGTGGAGGTTGAACCCACAATCTTCTGACTCAGAGGCTACCACTGCGCCAAACTAACACACAAGTAACGTAATGGTAGATATTAGGGTCCGTCGATATGGAAAATTTTCCGATTAGATATATCGATGGGCTCATATCGAGATATACCGAAATATCGATATTTTCAGTTTTTTCGTATTGCGCATGCGCGCGCGCATTCGGGGCCGATCTTCTCAGGAGGTAAATATCTTTCTCTCTCCGTCTCTCTCCCCCTCTCCCACCCCAGCCGTCTCTCTCCCCCTCCCCCCAGCCGTCTCTCTCCCCCTCTCCCCCCCCCCCAGCCGTCTCTCTCCCCCTCTCCTCCCCCCCAGCCGTCTCTCTTGCAGCCCCCACCCCCGTCGTCTCTCTCCCCCACCACCCCCCCAGCCGTCTCTTTCTCCCTCCCCTCCCCCCGCCGTCTCTCTCCCCCTCCCCCCAGCCGTCTCTCTCTCCCTCTCCTCCCCCCGCCAGCCGTCTCTCTCCCCACCCCAGCCGTCTCTCCCCCTCCCCCCAGCCGTCCCTCTCCCCCCCAGCCGTCTATCTCCCCCTCCCCCCAGCCGTCTCTCTCCCCCTCTCCCCCCCAACCGTCTCTCTCCCCCTCCCCCCAGCCGTCTCTCTCCCCCTCACCCCCCCCAGCAGTCTCTCTCCCCCTCACCCCCCCACCCCCAGCCGTCTCTCTCACCCCCCAGCCCTTGCATACCTGTATATTGTATTCGAGGACTGTGAATACAATATGGCGGCTTTGCACCTCGGTCTGTGCATTGTGTATAGAGATGAGCATTCTGGGTCTTGTAGTTCAGTGTGCTCGCATCCCGATTTTTTACCTCGATGTATTGTTTTTTCGATATATCGATATTTTAAAAATGTCTATATCGGCATATCGATATGAAAATTATATCGGGTTTTAGCGATATATCGATATATCGCCGGACCCTAGTAGATATGCAACTAAATTAAAAAATTAGCATAAAATGTCTCTCATGCTCTATTGTATATTTCAAAGAAGTGTTTTTTCCAACTGTCCTAAATCATTCACCAAAACGTTGTAAAAACAATTGTAAAATCTAAATCACTACTGTTTAAAACATCAACATTCATGATTTCTAAAGAAGAAAAGCCCCAAATTCAACTTGCCTTAGTCCATGAGATCATTTTGTCTTAAAATTAAGGATTGTGTAGAATTGTGGAAAGCTCTTACATTTTTATTGTTTTCCATAATTCTTTAAAAGCCTCAGCTTCAGTAATAATAATCCTTACATTTGATATAGTGAAGTTTGATTAAATTTAATGTGGAGAAGTGCAAAGTGATGCATTGTGAAAGGAAGAATAAGGAGAGACAGCATACGATAGATGGCAGAATCTTAAGTGGGGTGAAGGAAAAGAATGATCTGGGTTTCATATAAGTAAATCTTTGAAGGTGGCAGGACAGGTAGATAAAAATGCGAGGGGCATAGAATACAAAAGTCAGGAAGTTGTGATGAACCTTTATAAAACACCAGTTAGGCCTCAGCTGGAGTACAGTACTGTGTTCAGTTCTGGGCACCACACTTTAGAAAGTACGTCGAGGCATTGGATAGGGTGCAAAGGGGATTTACCAGGATAGTACCAGGAATGAGGGACTTTAGTTATCAGGAGAGGCTAGTGAAGCTAGGATTATTCTCCTTGGAGCAGAGAAAGTTAAGAGGAGATTTAATAGAAGTTTCAATAATTATTATATAACTTGTGTTTTGCGAGTTACTACTTGCGACAATATTTCCACAGGCACCCAATGACGAATGCTACCATGGCAACAACGGTCGCTGAACGCATCATGGAATATGAGTGAGGTGGTTCCTTATTGGACTCTACCGGTTTCTTGCCAGTTAACCGTTCTTGAGAAGCTGAAGACAGCATAGCAGAATTCTGCCCAGATGTATTGACGATTGGCTGGGGTACGTTGGACATGGAGTTAACATAACCTCCTCCAGAATTGCCTGAGCTCGGATCAGTCAATTGCATTGCTGCAAATCTGCGGTCGCTACCTGCCTGGTTGTCAGAAAAGGCTCCTTCATTTATGTGGCCGGTGTGAACTCTGATGTCCTCAGCACATGACTCGCCTCCCTTTTCCCCCACGCAGTGAACCTTACTCCCATCATTTCCGTTAGAGAAAAACCCACCACTCTCTGAAATGCCTGCTTTGTAACCGTTTACATCTTGGGACACACTCCTGGATCCATTGAGATTATAAGAAATATTGCCGCGAGCAATAAGCAATGCCTCTCCATCGTGGGTGGCTGGGTCGTGATTGAAGGTACTTTCTGAAGCAACTCGCCGGTTTACGATCAGTCCTTTGTCTAAAACGCCCTGTTGATTTCTATTCCTGGAGACCTGCACTTCTGGTGCATCTGACCCCCTGACAGAGCCTTGTATTACTTGACCTATTCCTTCCGAGTCATGGTCAGTAGAAACAAGCAATGTAGTACGTTGTGTGGAAATGGCTCCCTTGTCATCACTGATCTCGGCATCAGGCTGGGTACCGTGTGCAACCTCAGTTGTGCTCCTCTGGACAAAGAGCGGTTCAGACTCAAACACAGAACCTGACTTGATCTTTACACCTTCCTCAGCAGTGACTCGACCTTCAACCATCTTTCCTAGTTTCTTCTCTGCATCAAAGTTTTCCTGTATAAGGTACGGTTTGTTCACATCATAGATGCTGTGTTCCAGGTTGTCGTTCTGGTAGCCTCGCAATGCCTGGAGTTTCTGTTCCTTGAGTGAATTTACACTGTCATCGCTGTCTGCAGGACTGGCTCCACTGGTATTGGGGTCAGTGTTGGAACAGACCTCTGTGGGTGGGCTGGCTGCAATGGTATCATTTCCTGAAGTTTGAACAATACTTGAACTTATCTGCAATTCGCTTAACCTGATTGAACAGGGTGACACATTGGAGGAAGCCCGGTTATCTGACTGAATGTGCTGCAATACCCCTGGTTTCTGAATGCTCTCATTATAACTGTTCTCATCCGACTGCTCTGGGACTGAACCAGAAGACCTAAACCAATTTGCTGGCACTGTACTTGCGCCTGTGCTTTGATCAGAAGGTGCTACAACGCGTGGCTTCACACGTACCATGCTTTCGTCTGTTTCCGTGACTGGGTTCTGGGGAGGACGGCTGTCAGGAGGATCCCATTGGTCGCAAATAATTATGTTCTCCTTTATTTTTAAAACATAAAGCAGTCAATCATAAATAACATGAATAATATTTGCATTTGATATTAACGTGAGATACTAAAGCGAGGTCCTATCTATGCCTGGTCAGGTGGATGTTAAAAGCTCCACTAAACAACAACAAAAATTAGATTTATAGAGGTCCTTTCCCGTCAGGAGCACGTCCAAGGTGCTAGTCAAAAAGGGATCAAAAAAATGATCAACATCCTCCCAATAAAGGTGGAGGTTCACTTCATGGCTGTATTGTGTGAAAATTGGCTGCCGTGTATGTCTACAAAGTAATGTTGGTTAGTCATTATTACACTTGATATCCTAAAGCGGATATCCTCCTCACATGAAAGACAATATATTAAATTTTAAAAATTATTTATTTATTGGCACCCATTGATGTTAAAGGTTTTCAAAGTACTTCACAGGTAATTGCTGTTGAGAGCACCGACTGTATTAGTAGATACAGCATTGCATTGGTGTTTCAGTCTGGATTGTGAGCTCAAAGTCCTAATGTAGGGCCTCATCCCACAACAGAATATACTGTAATATATGCTTCACAGAATATACTATAATATACACAGAATATATGGCCTTGCCCCTTCTTACCTCTTCGACTTGCTGACTCCCTACCAACCTGCCCACCCACTCCATTCAGCGGTCTCCGGTCTGCTCCATGTCTTCCACCCAACCCGTCCTACCATCGGTGGCCAGGCTTTCAGCCTCTCTGCTCCCACACTCTGGTACTCCATCCCGGTCCCTTCACCTCGCTTCCTCCCTTGCCTCCTTCGAGGCCGGTCTTAAGACCCGCCTTTCGATCGTGCCTTCTGCCTCTCTCCCATATCTCTCCTCCCCTCCCACCTTCCCTGCCCCTCCCCCAAGTTCAGGGTCCTAACCCCTGACTATTCAGCGGCCTGGGACATCCTCCCAATGTGAAAGGCTCTCTATCAATGTCATTTTGTTTGTAAAGTTATTTGTATATTTTGTGGACAAAACGCTGCAGCCAATTGCATATAGCAGTATCTCACAAACAATCGTGGCTTGAAGTGACCATAAAAAATTATTATCCCCGGAAAAGCGATCCACCAATCAACTAACAACCAGGTTCCTACTTACTGCTAGGTAAACAGAGAGGTATTTGAAATAAGGAAATTTGCCCAATACTTCACTCTACCCAGGAATCAAACCCAGGTTCTCTGGCGAGTGCTCTAACCACTGAGCACTCCACCGAAAACCTTCAAAAAAAATTTGGTCATTCAGTTGTAGGACAAGCTTAGATAGACAGGGACTTTTTTCTATGGAGTTCAGAAGGCTGAAAGAGGATATGTTAGAGGTACGTAAACTGATGGGGGAGGTTAGATAGGATAGACAGGGAAAGATTATTTCCAGTGGTGGGGGGAAATCTAAAACGAAGAGTGTATGGTTTTAAAGTCATTACCGAGTGCTCTAGAATGGAGATTAGAATAAATCTTTTCACACAGAGAATAGCATCGGATATTGCTTTAAGGACATAAGTGGCAATTGAATATGGATGATGCAAATATAGAAGGATTCTGGAAAGAGTGACTTACAGATTTGACGAGAACATAAGAAGTAGGAGCAGGAGTAGGCCATTCGGCTCTTTGAGCCTCCCCCGCCATTCAATCATGGCTGATATTCCATTCTAACTCCAGCTACCTGCCTTATCCCCATACCCCTTAATCCCTTTATGAATGAGAAATCTATCTGAATATGTTCAAGGACTGAGCATCAACAGCCCTTTGGGGTAAGGAATTCCATACATTCACCACCCTCTGACTGAAGAAGTTTTTTCTCAACTCAGTGCGAAAGGGCTGACCCCTAACTTTAAGACTGTGACCCCTGGTTTTAGTTTCTCCAACGAGGGGAAACAATCTCCCACTATCTACTTTGTCGTGCCCCTTAATAATTTGATAGGTTTCTATAAGATCCCCTCTAATTCTTCTATATTCCAGAGAATATAGGCTCAAATTAGTCAACCTATCATCATAACTCATCCCCTCATTCCAGGTACTGTACTAACCTAGTAAACCTACACTGCACTCCCTCCAAGGTAAATACATCCTTCCTTAAATAAGGAGACCAAAACTGGACACAGTATTCCAGGTGCGGTCTCACCAGGACCCTATACAGCTGCAGCAAGACTTCCCTACTCTTGTACTCTAACCCTTTCATAATGAAAGCTAACATGCCTTCCTAATTGCCTGCTGCACCTGCATACTAACTTTCTGTGTTTGGTGTACAAGAATACCAAGTCCCTCTAGACGTTAACACTTTCCAATCTCTCCCCCTCTAAAAAAGATAACCCGCTCTGCTGTTTTTGCCACCTAGGTGGATGACTTTGCACTTCCCTACATCATACTTCATCTGCCACCTATCTGTCCACTCACCTAACCTATCTATATTGCGCTGCATTTTTAAAATGTCATCCTTGGTGTTAACGCTTCCTCCTAGTTTCGTGTCATCAGTGAATTTAGATATATTAAGCTCGAGAAGTTAAGGAATTTGGAAGCATTTGAATTGAAAGACTGAGTGAATCTACATCTCTGCCATAGTCATGGAGGTCTGGCTGGAGACAGACGCATAGAGCAATGCACAAGCTTAAAAGAACAGATAAGCCTGATTCCATAGGACTATTCTCCAAAACCTCCAAGTCTCCAAACCTCCAAAATCTACAAGTGAATGGAGAGCCAACAAATTTAGGAATTGTAACATCGTCCACTCTACCTGTATGGGCAGTTTCTGTGTCTCTTTGTCTGTACTAGCAAGTGATGGTTTGCTCTTCATATCTCCCATTTCTTGTATTGGTATTTTTAGCTGATCTGAGCTCAGGCTGACCTCCCCAGGCTCAGTTGACGATGGTGTCAAAACCTTCAGAGCTGGAGCTGGAAGGCTCTCTGATGTCTGGAGATCACTAGTGGCAGTTGAATCCTGACAAGTTGCTGCAGGTGAGGGGCTTGGGGAGGAGGGGCACGGGATGGAGGAAGGGACAGGTGCTGGGGAGAAGGGGTTAAGCGTAGAGGTGGGAGAGGAAGATCGAGGATTGGTTGGGGCCACGGAGAGATCAGGAGCAGATTCTGGGGAGAGAAGCTGAGGTGCAGAGGGTGTCGGGTCAGATGGGGGCAGTGGAGAGGAATTTTCAGGCATGAAGGAGGATCGAATGGCAGAGGCAGGCATGGAAGGTTGCAGGACTGGCTGAGACGGGAGGTCGCTTCCTTCCTGTAGGGAAGGAAGAACCAAGGCAGGTGATTGAGGTGTGGTGGCCGGGGTGGAGGTGGGAGGTGGATAAGGGAAGTGACTGTGATGGGCTGGGGCTGAAGGTTTAGCCTTAGGGGAAGCACTGGGCAGCCGCTGTGAACTTGTTATTCCAGAACCTGAAAAAAAGATGAAAAATTAATTAATTTCACAATTACTTTTTAACAGCAGAATTTGAAGTTGCTCATTCGGTCAAATAAACATAGTGAATGAAAACGTTTTGTTAATTTCTATAATATAATATCCATAGTTTCTATGAAATATGATAACCATAATACTTGCATTTTACGTAGCGCCTTATCGTATTGTCTCAAAATGCTTCATAGAATACCATATATCTCCGCGTATAAGGCGCACCCCCCCCCGTTTTTGACCTTTTCTTGGTGAAAAAAAACGGAAGCATTTTCAATGATATTGCCAGCAGAAGGGAGGAGAGACAGGAGAGACAGGTAGGTAGGGAGAGAGAGAGGCAGGCAGCCAGGGAGAGAGAGAGGGAGAGAGGCAGGCCAGCAGCCCGGGAGAGAGAGAGGGAGAGAGGCAGGCCGGCAGCCCGGTAGAGAGGCAGGCCGGCAGCCCGGTAGAGAGGCAGGCCGGCAGCCCGGTAGAGAGGCAGGCCGGCAGCCCGGGAGGGAGAGAGGCAGGCCGGCAGCCCGGGAGAGAGAGAGGGAGAGCGGCAGGTCGGCACGCAGGCAGGGAGGGAGGGAGAGCGGCAGGGAGTGAGGCAGGCAGACTGGGTTCGGCAGAAGGTAAGCACAGCACTGAAGTCCGCTGCTGCTGCCGCTGCCCGGGCGGCCGACGCCGAAGCCCCGTCACCCGCTCCTCCCAACCCGCGCCGGACACTGACCAAGACCTGGTGGACAGCGCGCCGGCCCCCCCCCCCTGTTTACTGTATTTCCGAGGCTCAAAATCTCTTGTACCTGCGTATAGGGCGCACCCCCAACTTTCGAGATCTTCCGATCTGAAAAAAAGTGCGCCTTATACGCGGAGATATACGGTATACTGTAAAATGAATTGACTAATTTGTCAGCAAATTTAAGCAGCCAATTGCGCACAGTAGTGCCCCACAAACAGTCCTGGATTGATGTTGTGATAGATGCTTTGCAATATTATTAGAAAACATATTAGCTTCATAAGAAGTAAGGAATCTGATTATTAAGACAATCATATAGGTAGTTGTGCGTACGTGTACAACAACAACAAATTACATTTATAGAGCGCCTTTCACGTCGGGACGACGTCCCAAGGCGCTGTACAGGAGGCGTGTGACCCGAGCTGAGAGGGGAGTGTTTGGGAAGGGTTGAAACACGAAGGGGAGATCGAAAAATTCGGGGTGGAACAAAAGGCACGGTCGAAGAGGAAAGTCTTCAAACCGGCCTTGAAAGAGGAAAGGAAAGAAACGAGACGGAGGGATTGAGGGATGGCATTCCATAGGGTGGGAGCGGAGAAACTGAAGGCCCGGCCTCCGATGGTGGGGCGGTTCGGGCGGGGGGCTTGGAGCAGGCCAAGTCCTGTTGAACGGAGGGTCCGGGTGGGCTTGTAGGGGGAAAGTAGATTGGTTAAATAGGGCGGGGCAAGGCCGTGTAAGGCCTTGAAGGTGAGGACGAGGATCTTGAACTCGATCCTCTGGAGAATGGGGAGCCAATGGAGACGGGCGAGGGTGGGGGTTATATGGTCGCGGAGGCCAGTGCGGGATAATACACGGGCTGCAGAGTTTTGGATGACCTGCAGCCTGTGAATGGAGGAACTGGGGAGGCCGACGAGGAGAGAGTTTCCGTAGTCCAGCCTCGAGGTGATGTATGCGTGCATGAGTGTTTCGGCAGCGTGGGGGGTAAGATAGTTGCGGAGCCTGGCAATGTTGCGCAGGTGGAAATAAGCGGTGCCGGTCAAGGCACGGATGTGGGGGAGGAAGGAGAGTTTTTGATCGAACATGATGCCGAGATTCATGATTGGCTTTGTGAGGTGGAGAGTGCAGCCTTGGATGTTGAGGCTGGCAGCGCCCGATGTGCGGAGGCGCTGGCTTGAGCCAATCAGGAGGGCCTCGGTCTTACTCACGTTCAATTGCAGGAAGTTGTCCCTCTTCCAGGACTCGATGTCGGACAGACATGCTGTCAGAACATCAATGGTCTTGGGGTTGAGGGATGAGGCAGAAAGGTACAGCTAGGTGTCGTCCGCATACATGTGGAAATTTACCCCATGTTTGCGCATGACATCGCCCAGAGGGAGCGTGTAAAGGGTGAAAAGGAGGGGGCCTAAAACAGAGCCCTGAGGAACGCCGTGAGAAACTGTGCGGGGGTTTGAAGAAAAACCGTTGGAAGAAACAAAGTGTAAACGGTGGGTCAGGTAGGAATGGAACCAGTCAAGGACTGTGCCTTGAAGGTTGAGGTGGGAGGAAAGACGTTGGAGGAGGATGGTGTGATCGACTGTGTCGAACGCAGCAGACAGGTCAAGGAGGACGAGGAGGCAGAGGGAGCCCTGGTCACAGGCGGTTAGGAAGTCATTTGTAACCTTAACCAGGGCAGTTTCTGTGCTGTGAATAGGGCGGAAACCTGATTGGAGGGGTTCAAAGAGTGAGTGAGTTGAAAGGAAAGAGCGGAGCTGGGAGGCAACCACTCTTTCAAGGACCTTGGATAAAAACGGGAGGTTGGAGATGGGTCGATAGCTTGATGGTTGCGACGCATCAAGGGAAGGTTTCTTCAGGATAGGGGTGATGGTGGCTGTTTTAAGGGAGGTAGGGACGGTGCCTGAGGAGAGGGAAAGGTTGATGGTGTCAGAAATGAGCGGGGCCAAAACACACACACACACACACCCACCCACCCACACAATTAAGTCAGGTTTCTGCAGGTATTCCCCCTTAATGCACACACTCCACAAATTGTTAACTAATGAGAGAATTTCAGTAATTACTTTAACTTTAGTTCAGTTTAAACTGGCCTTGGTGGATTGTGGATTTATGGATGAAAAGAAAGCAGGAGAGCCATCTCAAGGTCTTGGAAAAGAAGGGAGGCAAGTACAGGCCGGTGGATAAGATAAAGGGAGGAGTTGAATAACAACGCCCTGCAAACCTGGCCTTTTAATTGCCTGCTTTCTTGACATCCCTTCTGGACAATGACCAAGTAATCAACTGGCTGAGTTAGTTATGATGAGACTGGTGGAGAAGTATAAAGATAGGAGAGAAAGAGTGGCTCATCACAACAGTTGGGGAATATCTCAAGGTGGAAACAGATCTCCAACCTGCGACTGTTGTCCAGAACTGCTTGAAGGGGGAGCATGCTTCTAGTTGTTCTGTTTTAGACAGGGAAGGGCCAGTTACAGAAGTGCCTGGTAGTATTGTTCTGTTCATGTTTATAATGTCTTATAGTGTATTCACATAAGTGCAATAAAACAGCTTCAGCCAATACAGTATCTTCAGTTATTTTGGAACCTAAAGAGTGCATGGGTCTGTTCTCTAACATTGAGTAACTGACTAACAATCAAATTCCTGTTTACTGCAAAGTAAACAGAAGCATGGGGAGTTTGGAAACTTGCCTAAAGTTTTGTTCTGTTCAGGAATCAAACCCAGGTCCATTCACTTGAGAGGTGAGTGCTTTAACCACAATACTATGACACTCAAGATGAATAAATGAGTGATTAAGTACCTATTTGGCAGCTACTCCCAATTTTGAATGGAAATAAAATTGACTGAAATACCAATGCAGAACAGTTTTTTTTTAAATCACACTCTGGTGCCCAAGATAAAGCCATAGAAATTCACAGCACCGAACAAGACCATTTGGCCCATCTGTGCTGGCTCTTTGAAACAGCAAGCCTTTCAGTCCAATTTACCTGCCCTTTTCCTTCATCCCCTTACATGTTTATTTCTCTTTAGATATCTAGCGAGTTCCCTTTTGAAAGTTAATATGAATTCTGCCTCAATCACTGCTGGCTGACCTGTACGCCTCCTCCAAAACCTGCCATTGCCCCATAACCCTTGATACTCTGCCCTAACACACATCAGACCTGGTACCTTTTGTGCAGAACGTTTCTAGGTTTGGATATTATTGAGCAAGCTGACAAGTTTCCATGCATATTGGACACTTGGTTGACCAAAAAATCTAATTGATTGATTAATAATATAATAATCCTTGAATTTGATATAGCGCCTAATCACATCATTGAGATGGTTCAAAGTGCTTCACAGAATATATTGTAACGGGAAATAACTATATATTGTGAGCGAAACACAGCAGCCAATTGCTACAATAGTCTCCAATAAATGATTGTGGATTGAGTAACCAAATTCTTATTTATTTGAAGACATTTTTACCCCTGGATAATGATCCATTCATCAACTAAACTTAGGTTGGTAGGTAGGAAGTAGACAGACAGATGGACAGATAGACACAATTGTATAAAATGAATTATAAAATAAATGAAATCAATCAAAGTCAACGCCAGTACAGTACTTGCCTCTGCCAGTCAGAGACTGAAATTCCTGCTCCAGATCATTTGCAAGATCAATGTACTCTTTCTCCGCCAGCGCCTGTATCAATTGTGTCTCCCAGCCTTTGCGGCGTGTACAGCAATCCAACAAAAGAGGTACAGCTCTTTCATTGCCATCATTCCTGACACATGCGTTTATTGTTTCCTAGTTACAAATGTATTCAGTAAATGATCGAGCAAAGCTGGCAGTCTTCACTTGACGATTAATGCAAAGATATTTATACAGTATATACCTTTCACACTTCACACAGGGAGAAGAGAGACGACTGAAAGTATAATTAAAAAGGAGTGTTCTGAGGCAACAACAGCAACAACATTACATTTGTATAGCGCCTTTCACATCGGGAGGATGTCCCACGGCGTTGAGGCCTCTTGGAACGAGAGAGGGAACGAATGGGTGGTATTCCATGGAGTACCAGATAGTGAGGACTGAATGGCTGAAAGCCCATCGGCCGATGACTGGGAAAATAGAAAGTAGGCTGATGCTCTGACTGAAGGGAGTAGCTAGGTTTGTAGGGTTGAAGGATGATGTGTGCAAATTCGCCGCCTCATTCACTCATAAAATACACTTTATAGTGTATCCTGTGAAACTTTTTAAGATACCAGTACATTCTTTCGTGAAAGATTCACCCACGAGTGGGTGAATCTGTGACTCGTGGTCACAGATTTAAAATAGTTTCAAGGCGAAGTAGAGGGGAGCTGAGGAGAAATTTTTTCACTCAGCGAGTTGTTCGAATCTGGAATGCATTGCCTGAAAAGGTGGTGGAGGCTGATTCGATAACAACTTTTAAAAGGGAATTAGATCTTTATTTAGGGAGAACGGGTCTATTAGGCTATGGGGAGCGGGCAGGGCAGTGGGATTGAATCGCTCTTTTCAAAGAGCCGGCACAGACTAGATGGGCCGAATGGCCTCCTTTTGTGCCGTAAAATTCTATGATTCTATGATTCTATGAAAGGCCTAACAAACATAGGGATTATTATTATAAATGTGTAAAATGCAGAACTATATCTACCACTAATTTAAAAGGCCCATCTTAAAACTTTCCTCTTTGACTCTCCCTTGCCATCCACATCAACCCAACCCCCAGCTTGTGTGCAAAGTTTTCACCATACAGCGCCCAACGTGAAAGGCTCTGTATACATGTAATTTGGTGTTTTTATAATCTCTTCTTGATGCCAATTTTACTAATATAATAATCTTTGCAGTTTATATTATGCCTTATCAAGTCCAAACATTTTAAAACACTTCACAGAGATTTCTGTAAAGTGCATTTGCAGGCAAACGAGGCAGCTAATTTCCACACAATTTCTCACAAACTGCCATGAAGTGAATGGATGGCCAGGTATTTTTTTAACTGGGGATTTGTTAGCCAGTACACCGGGAGAACATCACTTCTTTGCGAATAGCTCAGTCTTCTGCTCTCCTCTTAGATTTTCTGCTATGATGGATGCTTCTAAATGGGGAGAATGAGTAGGATAATAATAATCCTTGCATTTGATATAGTGCCTCATCACTTTGTTGAGACATCTCAATGCTTTATAGAATATATTGTAAAATAAATGACTATATTTTGTGAGCGAAACACGGCAGTTAATTGCCCATAGCAGTGTCTCACAAACAGTATTGGATTGAGTGAAGGATTTTTTTTGAGGGATTACTACCGTAGGAAAGTGATCCGCCAATCGTTAACAGTCGGGCTCCTACTTACTGCTAGATACTCAACCTGCAAAAGAAAAAATAAATGGAATTACCAAATCCATCTGTGTGAGGCATGGTAGATATGGTAAAAGTTCCACTACTTTAATCTTTAAGAAGTCTGGCTGTCGATTCCTGATGTATTTAGATAGCTTGTCACTCACATACGTCATGATTAGACCTTTTCAAGCCTGAAACACAAGGGAAAACAATTACCATCAACTTCACGGGTTTAACATTCTTTGCACACGCAAAGCAACATGTTAACAACAACAAATTGTATTTATAAAGTCAGGAGAGCCAGGTGAGGGTGAACATGCACTGTGCCCATGCACTCTTGCAGTACAAGCTCCAGAACTGCTGGTTCCCAGGCAGATGTTGATAAACAATGGGTGTCTGCCACTGGAGCTCCTAGTCCCTGAAAGAGGAGGTTTCTTTCTCCATCCCTGGATTGATTCATAAAGGGTGGGTGAAGTCAGGTGAGACTCCAAATGAGGAAGGCCCCTAGATTCACAGGGCTGGCGGAGCTTGAAACAAATTGCCTACAAAACACGTACCAAATGTACCAAACTAGAAAGCTTTTGACAGGGTATCTCACAGCTACATGGATGAGGTACGCTCCAAAATGGGCTTTGGGGAGCAAATATGCAAGTGGATCCGACTGCTCTACAGACATATCTAGCGCAGTTACAGTAAACAGGTGCGAGTCAGAGACATTCCCCATCAGGTCGGGAATAAGGCAGGGGTTGTCCCCTATCCCCCACCCTGTTTGCCTGCTGCATTGAACCCTTTGCAAAGGCCTTCAGGAGGGACGATAGTATCAAAGGTGTCACAATCCCGGGCACCAAGGCTTTCCCATATATAGGTGATGTCACTGTTTTTTGAACACACCAAAAATTGGATGTAAAATGACCAACTAGTGACTATCCTCCTGGTGGGAGGAGATAAGTGGGGTCTCCTTTGGTGATTGAGAATTTGAGTCCTCATGTTGCCCTTGAGAGAATTGAACCAAGTTAAAGCCTGGTCATATAATAATAATCCTTAAATTTGAAATAGCGCTTTTCGTGTCTTCGAGACGTCTCAAAGCACTTCTCAGAATATACTGTAAAGTGAATTGACTCTATATATGTGGGCGAAACACGGCAGCCAATTGCGCATAGCAGTGTTCCACAAATAGTCGTGGATTGAAATGACCAATTTATTATTAGGCGTGTGGAGTAAGGGAACCTGACCAAGGTTTCGCCCTGCCTAGAATTCAACCCAGGTCTCTCACTTGTAAGATGAGTGCTCTAACCACTGAGCTACAGCCTCCACAGAATTCAAGATCCTTATCCTCACTTTTAAAGCCTTCAGTCTTGCTCCTCCCTACCTTTGTGATCTAATAAGCCTTAACCAACCTGTCCACTCCCTCCACTCAGCGGTCACTAGTGTGACCCCCCCACATCCTCCTGCCTGGCCCATTCCACCATTGGCAGTCGTGCCTTTAGCCTTTCTGCCCCCACCCTCTGGACGCATCTCAGAGCCCCTCTATCTCGCCCCCTCCCTTGACACCATCAAGGCTCCTTCCTCTTTGACCATGCCTTCAATCATCCTCCCACCTCTGCCATTCACTGCTCTTGACGCCAACCCCCAGCTCGGGTGTAAACCCTTCTCTATCCAGACTTGAAACATGCTCCTGACTTAATCGTTGTTGTACTCAGTCATGCAGTCGGATCAGTTCATTATATACCTCCCCTTCCACCTTTTTATCTTCAAGATACTCAATATTGGCAGTTTTAAAACCATCCCTTTGGCCATGGCTTAGAACCTTAAATCGGTGCTTTCCAAATGTACCAACGACTGATTGCGCATCAGCTGCTGCTCTCGGAATTTTAAGTGTTAGGTTCAGTCAGGGAGCGACGTTTTAAATAAAATGTCATTTAGTTGGAAGATTTTACTCCTGATGGTTCAGTGCTCTCTGTTCTTTGACATGAGTGTCAAATCCTGTCTAAGCACAAGTTTCTCTTGTGATTTACTATTGCTTCATACTGCTACAGTAATGCATGGTCAATGATTGTGTAAAATATAAGATTTACAGACTCTACTGTTAATTGCTGCAGTTCCTCTTGTACAGAGCAGGATTACTATTGCAACAACACATCATCAGTAGGGGAAAACTAACATGTCTCAGGACGGTCTAACCCAGCTCACGTTCCCTATCAGTGGGTAAACAATCCAATGCCAGTTAGCCGTGTAGTAAACCTCCTGTTTCAAACCCAAAAAGCCAGAAGGATCGTGAGGCCCTGTCTGTATTCCTACTGGAAATCAAGATCAAGCAGGTATTTGCCCACGAGCTGCTGCTTACCCTAATCCCTGACGCCTTTCACATCAGGAGAATGTCCCAAGGCACTGGAGAGTTACTGCTTCAGACCCGAGCTGAGGGTAGGGGGTTGGAGGGAAGGGGGATAAGGAGTTACCGATGGGTCCATCGAAGAGGAGAGTCTTGAGGCAGGACGAAGGAGGCCAGGGAGGGGGCGAGGCGGAGGGATTGCAGATTTGAAAGAGAGTGTGAAAGTGATTTGTTTGAAAGAGGGTGACTTGTCAAGTTTGAATTAAAGGACTGAGTGAATCTACATTGTGTTTTGTGGATTAAACAACATTCAGATTTACCGGAGTTGTGCCTGGAGCTGTTCTGAATATTGCGAAACAGTAGCAGCAAAGAAGCAATATGCAACCCAAACATGTTGCTATTTATTTTCTTTGCCACTGTTGATGTGAGCGCCTTAGGACGTCCTCCCGACATGAAAGACACTATACAAATATAATTTTGTTGTTGGGGCTGGAAGAAACTCACCACTTCTAATTATGTAATCAATCAGTATTAGATTTTCTTCCGATGACCAGCAAATTTCCCGAAGTTCGGGACAGCTGCTTGTAGGTCACCGCTCTGTCTTCTGGCACTGTGGGTGTAGCTCGGCTTCAGTGCTGTGTTTACAGCTCACGTGGCGTATGGGGCAGGACTTCCCCAGCCATTTCTAGGGTAGGTTCTAAATAGCGGCAAACTCCGAAATCTGGCAAGCGCATGGGCCTAACTGTGCCGGATTATCAAGGTTTTACTGTATATCCTTAAAGCTATCTAGAACATCTTACTACTTTTAGTTTTTTCTCTTTTTTTCAATTATGTTCTATCATTCTTTGTGGTCTTTTTGTTTCTCTTCCGCATCCAGTTGTTCTCACAGTTTCTGCCTCTCCTTACTCTTCTTTCTGCTTTTCAGTTTTCTCCTGTATTTTCTTTTTTGTTCTTTGCTTGGGACGTCCTCCCGACGTGAAAGGTGCTCTATAAATGTAATTTTGTTTGTTGTTGTCTGATCTCCCATAATGTTCATCTATATATCTTTCCTTTTTCATCTTTTACCCAATAGGATCTGGAGTTCTTATTTTCCCAATTTTTTCCTTTGATCACACCTTCCATTTTTAAATATTTCCTCCAAAAGCATATGGCTTCTCAGTTTTTTGAAAGTTTTTTCCTTCTTTGGCTGATCTGTACCTCAACTAATCCTTTCAATTCCAATTTCCCGCTTTCTCCCCAAATCCCTTAATAACCTAACCTACCAAGAATCTATCAACCTCACTCTTGAAGGTATGGATGGATCCAGCATCCACAGCCTTTTGGGGGAAAAAATCCTTTGAATTAATAAATGCTTCCTGTGTTCGACACCCAGTTTAGGATCTGAGTTAATAACCCACACTGAACAGTAATTTAAAACTCCTGTGTTGTTAAAGTCTGCGTTTTTTTTCTTCATTTGATTTGATCACAGATGTTCTTGTGCAATTCCTATGGTATAGAAATCTGCTGAGGGAATTTCCTATTTTCACCTGAGAGTTTCCCAAAACAGAGTGCACGCCCCGCAGCTTGTCTCAGCTCCTACTGCCGCGCAATCATGTAATGTAACCCGCCAACCCGGTTCATTTGTTGGCACTCTTGACTCTGAGTCAGAACGCTGTAGGCTCAAGCCCTATGTCCAGATTTTTAAACTCACAACAGTAATAATAATAATCCTTACATTTGATATCGCACTTTTTACGTCTTCTAGATGTCTCAAAGTGCTTCACAGAATATAAAGTGAATGGACTATATTTGTGGGCAAAACACAGCAGCCAATTGCACACAGTAGCGTCCCACAAACATTCGTGAATTGAAATGGCCAATTTTTTTTGAGGAATTATTATTGTGCAGGTGGAGTAAGGCAATTTGCCCAAGGTTTTGCCTGGACCTGCCTGGAATCAAACCCAGGTCTCTCATTTGTAAGGCAAGTGCTCTAACCACCTAGCTAAAGGACTCCCAAGTGTCAGTCTTCAATTCAGTGCTAGAGGTGCTGTCCTTCTGATTAGACATCAAACCAACATCCTGCTCACCTGTTCTTGGATTACATAGAACATTATATGACAGGCCACTCGGCTCAACTTGTCCCTGCCGTGTTCATACTCCATACAAGGCCTAATCTAGTGCCACTCCTGATCTCTCCGATATCTCTTCTCTCTCATGTTTGCATTTAAGTTTACTTTTGAATAAGTTGTTGGAATGTGTGCATTAAAGATCTCATGGTGTTATTCAAAAAGGGAAGGGAGTTTCACCCACTGTCCTGGCCAACTACCCCCCAGATAAAATTGGTCTTTAGCAGCTTGTTGGACATTCATATGGAAGAACTCTAGAAATCAAATGCAAGGACTGTAAAGTCAATTGACGCATTCAAGAGAGATAGATAGATACTTAATATGTAAGAATATCGAGGAAAGGCAGGGAAATGGAATCAATGAACAGCCGTAGAATGTTTTTGGAGTCTGACACATAGTTTCACATATGTATGACAACAACAACAACAATAAAATTACATTTATAGAGTGCCTTTCATATTGGGAGAAGGTCCCAAGGCGCTGAACAGTTAGGTCGGGACCCGAGCAGGCAGGGAAGAGTCAGGGTAGGGATAAGGGGAAGGAGAGTAGGAAAGGGGGGAGAGTTAGGAGGGCATCAGAAGGCACGATCGAAGAGGAAGATCTTGAGGCTGGCCTTGAAGGAGCAAGTGAGGCGAAGGGATTGCGGGCTAGAGTTCCAATGTGGAGGCTGAAAGCGCAGCCACCGATGGTAGGGTGGTTCGAGCAGAGGAAATGGAGCAGGCCAGAGCCCACTGAACGGAGGGGGTGGGCAGGCTGATAAAGAGACAGCACGTCGGAGAGATAGGCAGGGGGGCAAGGCCGTGAATGGCCTTGAAAGTGAGGACGAGGATCTTGAATTCGATCCTCTGGGGGATGAGGAGCCAGTGGAGACAGACGAGAGTGGGAGTGATGTGGTTGCAGAGCCTAGTATGGGAGAGTACATGAGCTGCAGAGTTCTGAATAATCTGCAGCTTGTGAAGGGAGGAGCTGGGAAGGCCAATGAGGAGAGAGTTCCAGTAGTCAAGCCTTGATGAATGCGTGGACAAATTACCCCACAAGTGAAAATTTCCTTGTGTCTGGATTGGAATGCATAAATCAATTTGTGTTTTATTACTCTAATCACTGGATAATTGGTCAAGGTCCAAAGAGTCAGTCAATTATCAAGGTTGAAAAGAATAGAAACAGGAACAACCATTTGGTTGATGGAGTAAGGGTGTACGATCCCCACTGGCACAGGCCTCTGTGATCGTACTTTCTCTTGCTGGGTTGCGGTTCCACAAGCAGAAGCTGGCTGGCCTTTGGCACCCTGTCCAATAGCCAATGTTCATTGCCAACTAAAGAGGATCATAACCAAGTCAGAAAGCCAAAGCTCGAACAGGTAGGGTGTTCTTAGCTGAACAAGTAGTGAAGAAGCTTGCCAAGATTGTGCTCTCAATGGCAAACTATGCGGTTTTTACTGGTTTGACTCCAGTAGTACATCAAAACACACTCTTGGGTCCCCAAACTTTGGCTCTCGCCAACCTGCACCTAATGTTGTCCTGAAGTAGGCAAGTTTCTGGAATTAGGTAATCAGGATGCGTTTCTTCAGGGAGAGAGAGCATTCCCTTCCAACAATCTATCTATGGGATTAGGTGGGATACATGGAATTCTCAGTTTGGTTTGGATATTCTTAAGCAAAATGATGGGATTTTATATTTGTCAGATACCTGGCTAACCAAAAAAATGGTCCCCTTAGCTGACACATGTGGAGTCCTGCAGCTCAGTAGTTAAGAGTCCCCACCACCCCAGCTCAGATCCCGATCCCTGATTGTTCAGTGCCTTGGGACATCCTCCCTACTTAAAAGGCACTCTACAAATGTTGCTGTTGTTGTAGAGCACTCACTTCACAAGCAAGAGGACATGGGTTCACTTCCCCATAGGGTGAAATGTTGGTCAAGTTTCCTTACTCCACACGCCTCTGTTTGCTTAACAGTAAGTAGAAACCTGGTTGTTAGTCGATTGCTGGATTGATTTTCTGAAGGTAATAATCCCTACAAGTAAATAAATGAATCATAATAATTTGGTCACTCAATGTTCAATACTCAACAGTCACGACTGTTTGTGGGTCAACTGTGATCATACCTCTTCCCCTCCTCCATCGGCTTTCCTCCCTCATACAACAACAACTCACATTTTTTAAATTTACATTTTTTTTCTACCTTTTTCCTACCTCATCTACCTTACATCCGTGCCTTGACCGGCACTGCTTATTTCCACCCGTGCAACATTGCCAGGCTCCGCAACTACCTCACCCCCCCACACTGCCGAAACACTCGTGCACGCATACATCACCTCACGGCTGGACTACGGAAACTCTCTCCTCGTCGGCCTCCCCAGTTCCTCCATTCACAGGCTGCAGGCCATCCAAAATTCTGCAGCCCGTGTACTATCCCGCACCCGCCTCCGCGACCACATAACCCCCACCCTCGCCCGTCTCCACTGGCTCCCCATCCTCCAGAGGATTGAGTTCAAGATCCTCGTCCTCACCTTCAAGGCCTTACATGGCCTTGCCCCGCCCTACTTAACCGACTTACTTTCCCCCTATAAGCCCACCCGGACCCTCCGTTCAGCAGGTCTTGGCCTGCTCCAAGCCCCCCGCCCGAACCGCCCCACCATTGGAGGCCGGGCTTTCAGTTTTTCCGCTCCCACCCTGTGGAATTCCATCCCCCAATCCCTCCGTCTTGTTTCTTCCCTTTTCTTTTTCAAGGCCGGTTTGAAGACTTTCCTCTTCGACCGTGCCTTTTGTTCCCCCCCGAATTTTTCGACCTCCCCATCGTGTTTCACCCCTTCCCGAACACTCCCCTCCCAGCTCGGGTCACACGCCTCCTGTGCAGCGCCTTGGGACGTCCTCCCAACGTGAAAGGCGCTTTATAAGTTTAAGTTGTTGTTGTTGTAGTGGGACTGCACTTGCACGGGTTGTCTACTACTTAATCAACCGCCTCCATTTTATCTCAGCAAATGGTTTCTCCTCCCGCCCCTGACTGTGGGGTACCCCGGGTTCCATCCTTGGCTCTCTTTTCCTTATCTATATGCCCACTCTGGGCAATGTCATCCGAAGACATGGGGTAAACTTCCACATGTATATGGATGACACGCAAATCTACTTTGCCTCCTCTAGTAGCAACTCCAGGTTCGCCTATGTTCTATCAGCTTGTCTGGCAGACATCAGGATGAGCGCAAACATCAAGCAACTGAACGTGGACAAGACAGAAGCCATAATCCTTGGATTCCGTCAACATTTTTACTCCTGCGGAACTAAACTCAACCTCCCTGGGCTCTCCTTCAAACACACCGAACCAATGTGCAATCTAGGAGTCCACACTTTGACCTCCAATTGTCCTTCCTTCCCCACATCCGGTCCTTGACTAGCGCCTTCTTCAACCTCCAATACATTGCCCGCCTCCGACCGGACTTTACCCCAATTGCAGCCAAAACCCTCGTGCATACATTTGTCGCCTCCCACCTGGATTACTCCAACACACTCCCGGCCAGTCCCCCCAGCTCCACCATTCAAACAATCCAGGTGATTCAAAACTCTGCTGCCAAAAACTGACCTGGACCAAACTCTGTACCTCCATCTCACCAGTTCTCCAGGATCCACATCACTGAATGGATCGACTTCAAAATCATGGCACCTCCCTACCTCCTCACTCCCCATTACACCACCCACAGCTTCCGCTGGACTGGCACCGGCCTCCTGCTCCTCCCTCGCACCCTCCGCTCCACCATTGGAGATCGTGCTTTCAGCCACGATGCCCAAAACTCTGGAACGCTCTCCCTCAATCCCTCCGCCTTGCCCCCTCTCTCCACATTTTCAAGACTCGCCTGAAAACTTCCCTCTTAGACCGTGCTTACAACAACATTACATTTATACAGCGTACAGCCACCTCACCCCAGCTCGGAGTCAGGCTCTGCCACTATTAAACACTCTGAGACGCTACCCGACGTGGAGGGCGCTATCTAGGTCCAGGCTGTTGGTGAAGTGAAGGGTCAATTACTGGGAGGAATGAATGTGGGCTGGGAATTAGGATCATTAACACCCATCCCAACAGCAGAGAGGACTTCGGTTTGACTTCTGATCCAAATGAGCTCTGTGTGTATGACCCATGGAAACAACCTTGGACTCAAGAGAATGACATGTACAGTATACAGTACATATATATATATATATATATATCGGGTGCTCACAAATGATCTTAAGAGGGGATCAATCGCCACACGCGGTGACTGCAGGGTGTTTACCTGTTATTGCAAACCAGGAAGCCATGTCATGATGAGCTATAAATATTATTTCCTCTCCAGAAAACGGCCTGTACAGTGCAGTGCAGTATATTCGCTTGGCAGCTCGCGGTGGGGGGGGGGGGGGGGGGGGGGGTGGCTTGTTGAGGAATTGATTTGACTGTAACTATGAAGAGAGAGAAGGCCCTTTGCTTTTCTGACTTGTTGTTACGGCGGTTGCAAGAGATCGCGGTTGGTGGGGGTGGGGGGAGGGGGACGGGGCGGCCGGTTGCAAAGGAGTTCTCTCCTGCTCTGGGCGGCAGGAAATTAATTGCAGCGTTGCTGCTGATGGTTTATTCCACACTGTGTGTTTGCAGCTGTGTCAGTCAGGGGCAGGCAGTTTAAACCAGCGCAAAACACCCTTTCGGGTAGTTACACAATAGGGTTTCACAGAATCAAACTTACAAGATTAGCTCCTCACATCCGAGAGGGATTCACTCGTCCCCACAGCGGCTGGCTGTGTGTGCGTGCCTCTGGCTGTGTGTCTCTGTCAGTCTGGCTGTGTATCTGTGTGTTTGTCTCTCTCTAGTCTCTTTCAGATTCAGCTCCAGATCCTAGACTGTGTCTGGCTTCCTCTCCAAGGGCAAGTTCACTGCCAGCCCCACACCCCCTCACACACACTGCCAGCCCCGCCCCCCCTCACACTGCTAGCCCCGCCCCCCCCTCACACTGCCTCTCACACTGCCAGCCCCGCCCCCCTCACACTGCCAGCCCCAACCCCCCCACACTGCCAGGCCCACCCCCCCTCACACTGCCAGCCCCGCCCCCACACACACTGCCACACTGCCAGCCCCTCACACTGCCTCTCACACTGCCAGCCCCGCCCCCCCTCACACTGCCAGCCCCAACCCCCCCACACTGCCAGCCCCAACCCCCCCACACTGCCATCCCCACCCCCCTCACACTGCCAGCCCCAACCCCCCCACACTGCCATCCCCACCCCCCCTCACACTGCCAGCCCCGCCCCCACACACACTGCCACACTGCCAGCCCCTCCCCCCACACTGCCAGCCTCCTCACAGATAATGCCAGTGCCACCCGTCCTCTATGGGGATGTTAACTGAGAAAGAAGAGTTTGGTGAAATATTACAGAGACTGGGAGATGTGAAACAGGGTACAAGTCAAAGATGTCATCCACTCAGTAATGTACCTTCTTCAGTTTCTCTGATGAATAATCACTTCCAACAAACCGCACCCCATTGACCAGACCTGACCTGTTAATCATTATGTTCAATTTTATCAGTGCTTTGTGAGAACGACATTATGAGCTTCTTGGTGCCTTTGATTTGCACTGAGAGAATGAGGTAGCTAGAGATGAAGACCTGATCCGAGAGAGAGCTTTAATAGCTGTTTATCACAAGAAGTCAGCAAGGAAAGTAGAATTGGTAACTCTTCCTTCAAACGTGGAGATAAAATTCCACTTTGAGCATATTCTACTATATATTGTACAGCTGACAGGAATAGTTGGAGACAATAATGTATTGTGTTTTCTGAATGCTGTTTCTGTTCTGATAAGATTTCAAATTTAAAATAATGTAGAATTTTTGACACTTTGTAATTCAGTATTGATTTGGAAGATGATTTTGACTTCTGCGTAAGCTGCCATCAGTCACCCTCTTCCCCTCCCCTCCACCCCCCCAATCCCATCCCCAGCTCGGGTCTGAAACACTGACTGTCCAGTACCTCGGGATGTCCTCCTGACTAAAAGGCGCTATATGAATGTAATTATGTTGTTGTATTATTTCAAATAAAGATTGATCATTCATTTCATGGCTTTATGTGGGACCCTGTTGGATGCAAATTGGCTCTTACTTTTTCCTACAAAATACATAGTCACCAAACTTCAGCAAATTCTGTGAAGCTCTTTGAGACATTCTGATGATATAATAAAGTGCCAATTCAAATGTTTGGGTGATTAATGTTGCCTTCTATAATTAAAACTAAATTTAAAACAATCAGGAGGTGAAAGATCCAAATTTTTAAACAGCGAATCATTTGCCAAGAGAACTCCCTTTTCTTTTTTAATAGTGCCTTGAGTTTATCAACTTCGATCAGACATACGGCACCTCAGGTTATTTGATAGGGGCTGTCGGCTATTGCTGTTATACAGCACTTTCCATGCCGGTCTGCGTCTCAGAGCATTTAACAACTACGGAACTTGATGCCGAGCCAGGGGAGGTGGAAGGTGGCCATAGGCATGGTCGAAGAGTAAGTCTTCAGGTACAACCTGAACATGGGGAAAGAGGAGGCAAGACAAAGGGATTGAGGGAGGGAATTCCATAGCTTCGGGGCATAGTGGCTGAAAGCATAGCCACCGATGAAGTGGAAGATTTAAGGGACAAGGAGGGTGCCGGAGCCAATAGAGCAGAAGCAGCGGGTAGTGCTGTGAGGGGAGAGAAGGTTGGGAGAGGTAGGGCAGTGCTGAGGTGTGGAGGGATTTAAACACTAGAGTAAGGATCTTGGTTGATGCGCTTTGTGACAGGGAGCTATTGGAGTTTGGCAAGGACTGGGCTAATCAGGGTACAAACTTTGGTGCAGGTGAGACTGAGGGTGGCAGAGTTTTGGTGGAGTTCAATTTTGTGAATAGTGGAGGAGGGGAGATTGGCGAAGAGGGTGTTAGAGTAATCTAGCTGAGAAGTGACAAAGGCGTGGACATAGGTTTGGGCAACTTGTGGAGTGAGGTATTGGTGGGCAATGTGGCGGAGGTGAAGGAATGTGGTCCTGCTCAGGGACCAGATGTAGGGAAGGATAACTGGAAATCGATCGTGATGTCTAAATTGCTCACAGGTTCAGAGAGTTTTAAGCACAGGTTGGGTAGGTTGAGGAGGTCATAACCATAGGACAGAAGACATCAAAAGGAGCCAAATAGTATGGCTTCCACCTTGTTGACATTTAACTGCAAGAAATTTGTGCTCATCCAAGCTTTGGTCAGATAAGTTGACGGAACATCAAGAGATGGGGGGTTGCAGCTGGAGGATAAAAGTAGAGTTCGGTGCTATCTGAATACAAGTGGACGTTAACCCCATATCTGCAGATCACAACACCAAGAGGGAGCATGTAGATGAGGAAGAGAATGGGGCCAAGGATGGATCCTTGGGGTACCCCGCAAGTGACCGGGCAGAAAATAGAAGAAAAGCCATTTGTGGAAATGTAGTGCTAGTGGTTTGCGAGGTAGGACTCAAACCAAGCAAGTGCAGTCATACTGAGGTGGATGTTGGAGGATATGCGATGGAGAAGGATGGCATGATCATCTACTTCAAACACGGTGGAGAAGTCCTGGAAGACAAAGAGGCAGAGGGAGCCCTGGTCATACATATAGAGGACATAATTTGTGATTTTCACAAGTGCTTATAATGTGGGGAGGGCTAAAACCAGACTGGCGGGGTTTGAATATTAAGTGGAGGGAGAAATGTGTGCAAACTTGATTGGTAACAAGGCATTCCAAAGCTTTACCCAGCAAGGGCAGGTTTGAGATAATGCGGTAGCATTACCGCATTATCTGTTGGTGTTGCCAACATCTGATGGTGTTGCCAGGTGGGTGTTTTCTATTTCGCTGCTGGTGGAAGGCCAAAGAACGAGAGAGGATGGGAGGGCACTTTGAGGGTTGAGGCAGCAGGGGGTGGACTTCGATGAGGGGGATGGAGGGGAGCCTTTTCCACGGGTGGAAAGGGATGGTGAAGGGTTTGCTGGAGGGGAGAGATGCAAGAGGAGAGGGAGAAATGGTCTAAGATTACCTTGTCTGTGATAGGCAAACCAGAGATAATTAAGCTGTGGGTGATAACAAGGCCTATGGAGCGGCTAGTTGTGGTTTGGAGAGTTTATATGGAGAATGAGATTTAGGGTGGTGAGGAGGGCAGTGAAGTCAGAGGAAGTGGGCCAGGAGGAGTTGAGATGAAAGTTGAAGTCACCCATGATGAGCAAGTATTAGTGCAGAGGGACAGGGATCAGAAGAGTTAGGAGATGTCCATGAGGAAGGAGTCAGGAGATTTGAGGGGAAGGTACACAAGGAGGATTTTGAACAAGAGAGAGGATGGATGGTAGAAGGTGAGGTGCTCGAAAGAAGGGAAACAGCCAATGGAATAGGAGGATAGATTAAGGGAGGTTTGGGAGATGAAGGCTACCGCATTGGTTTGGGTGGGCTTGTGGGGTTATGTATAGCCCAAGGGGAGGCTTTGATGAGACAGAGTCGCAGGGGGCAACCAAGTTTCCATGATCCCTAGGATGTCAATTTGCTCATCCAGGATGCGGTCATGAATGATGAGGGCTTTGTTTGAGAGAGCGCGGATGTTTTGCAGGGCAATGTGGGTGGGAGTGCTGATGAGTTTGGATGCCTTAGGGAGGAATTCGGGGGGAAGTTTGCAGATTGTGGGGGGAAAATGATCAATGGGTTGGGGGGCAGGTGGAGAATTGTGAAGGATGCGGATGAGGAAAGGGTTTGCCTATCTTATGGTGGAGAATTTTGTGTAATAGATGGGGCTGTCAGGGCTGTTGGGTGTCTGAGACAACCACTGATATGTACCACAGTGACCATGGCCGAGCATGCCCAGGATGGAGCAGAGGGAGGCGGTGGATGAGTCCAGGAGAGAGAGAAGGCGAGGAGGGCAATAGGAAATACACCTGTGGCGAGCGGTTAGCAGGACATTATCAGCCCTTGGCTTGGAGAAGACTAGAGACAGCCTGGAGATGGAGGGGGTATGAGACTCATAGCAGTATTTGTTGGATCAGACAGGAGTCCAGCCCAGTAAATAGTAATGAGTGGGAGAAAGATGAGAGAGACAACGATGAGAAGGTAAAGCAAATCTATACTCAGCCTCTATACTATTGACCTGGGGCCATATTCATGAAACCTTACAAACTTAGCAGCCAACTAGGCCTTAGTAGGATACTAAAATGCCTAGTAGCCAACTATGGAGTTGACAACTAAATTGTAATTCATGAAACCTTACTAAGAACCTTGCTAACTAGTTACATACGAGGAGAATTTAGTTGCATACTTGAGTAACTGGAATTGGGTGCTTTTGGGTGGAATGGGCATGTATGGAATGTGATGACAATAGATACAATAGTGTGACAGGTGTATTAGGCTAATCCATGTCCATCACTTGCATGGATTAGCAAAAAAACAACTGGACCAAGGTCTATATGTGGTATAGTGTACTGCATGTAAGTGAATCAAAATCAAATTCTCTAGCAATTGCATATATAGCTAGGTTACCAAACATGGCTACAAAAAGGCCAAGGAAGGCAAATTATTCTCAAGAAGAGAATCTCGTTTTGGCAGCCAAGTGTAAGGAATTAAAAGATATTATTGATGCTAAGCATAAGGATGCAAACACTAACAAGAAAAAGAAAGATGCAAGGGCAGCTATGCTCAGCCAACACCGTGCAAGATTTCCACAGGTTGAAAGATCATTGGATGATTTAAAAATTAGATTATCCAAATTAAAATCTGAGTCAAGAGAATGCCTGTCAAGTATGAGAAAGTCCAAGAAGGGAACCGGAGGAGGAAAACCACCTAAAGAGCCACATCCGGCACAACAAAAAATCTTCGACTTGTGCAAAGATACCCCTGGATTTAAAGGGCTGACAGGAGTTGAGTCTGCAGCAGGACCAAATACAAGAGAAATATCTTGTGAGGATGAAGGTGAGTGAATTAGACCTACATAATTAATATCCATTTGTATACCCATTTTTATACATGGACTATATCTACACATATAGATATGATATCTAGATATGTAGTCTATATCTACACAAGATCCCTCTTTCCCTTCATTTTACAATATCTTAAATGTTAGTTATTGGGGACGTAAATAGTCAACATTATTGGACAAGCATTAACAAATAATGGATACATTTTAAATAAAGGAAATTTGACATATCCCAGCTAGCATTTGAATGTTAACTAAACGTTGACTGAACGTCTGCTCGAGGTCGAACGTCCAATGTTCGCAGTCAACGTTCGCTGAACGTTCAGAGTACAACTTTTACCAGCGAAACGTAAATTTCATCTGCTTTCAATTTTTATTGATTGTCTATTGTTTTTACTTAAGCATGATGTGTCACTGTTGACTGATGGGCAGTTTTAGAATTTGATTTAGTTTTTGTTAATACGTTGCCTCATGTTTATAGCCTTGATATTGTTAAATAGTCTTGATTTGTTTGTATGTGTGTGTGTTTGCAATAACATTGAATTACAACTCCAATGTTAGGATGTCGAGGTCATTTTGTATTTTTTCTTCATATTTTCCATATTTTGGGGGACCAATGAAAAAGCAACGGCTGGACGTTCAGTGAACGTTCAGTTGACTAAGTTCAGTTACTTTTCCCACTACTCGGAAAATATAAAATCCCCACGAGCCGATTGTTGACCTGCAGGAATAATTGTCCGTGTGAGTAAATTTATGCAACTTTTTCGGAGTTATTAATGTTATTATAATTGCCACTAGAACATTGATATTTTATTAAGATTTATACTTTGATCGACTTACACTGGAGGAAACAGGCCCGGCGGCGGCGGCGGCCGATTCCCGCTATTTTCCGATAACAGTTACATTCAGGGTTTGCCATTTGGCCAGAAAAAAACGGCCAAATTAGAGGAATCTGGCCTTACACAATTTCGTATGTCCGAGAAAAAAAATTCTTCCCGCCAAATTAATTTGGCGCTTTAACATTAGTTTGGCCGTGAAATGATTTTCTTTGGGTTTTCATTGTTTATTTTTTCTTTCTTTCTCTATGTGTTTTATGACTGGCAGATGCCGCAGAAAAACACTGAAAGCCGTTATAACTCTATCGAAAAATATGGGGAGAGTCGTTCTCGAGCGTCGTTCTCGACTCGTGAGTCCAACGCACAGGAACTTTTTTCTCGACCTCTCCCTCCCCATAGTTTTGCAAGTAGTACGTACGCGCGTGCGCACACATTATACTAGTACATGTATACGGATACGTACGCGCGCGCATACACACACATTATACTAGTGCATAGGCGCGCGTCGATCAAAAGATCAGGTCGTGATTTGGCCGTGCCACGTGCAGTACCGGACTTGAGTCGAGATAGACGTGGTCGCGCGCTCTCTGCAACGTTAACAGGCCAGTATACAAGATTCTTAATGGAGGGGGTGCGAATTGCTAGTGATGGGACCAACAATGGCCGGGGGGCCTGGGGGCTGCCCCCGAAGCCCCCTCGAGGCTCCGACGTTTTACACAGTTTGAGTCAGGCCCGTACGCACGGGGGGTGCGACGGGTGAGTACGCACCCCCCAAATTATAAAAGGTCCACATTTTCTGGGGTAGAGAATTGTATTTTTATCAAATTTAAATACCAAGTAAATTTATTGAGCATTTGTGTAACAATTAATTCTTCAAAACTATGTATTACTTATAAATACACATCTTTGAATGTTTTAGTATTAATATAAAATTACTCGCACACCAGAATCGGCGTCTACCCGAAACATACCGCGTCGATAGACGCGCTAGTCAATGACGCGGCGAGTCTGTGACTCCCGCGTAAACGTAAATAGGCGCGCGCCAAGACTCCGCGCCAAGAATCCGTGGACAAGGCTATAACGGAGCCCGTCATCTTTGGAAAGATAAGGCCTTTCTAAAGATGACGGGCTCCGTCATAGCCTTGTCCACGGATTCTTGGCGATAATATAGAGTATGGATATTCTTGCACAATATTTGCAGAAACACTACTCGTGTAACAATCACATGCTTTTTGTTTTTATTTATATTGACTGGTTTTACAGGCGGTGACATGGATGAGCTACCTGCAGAAGAGGAAGATTCAGAGGAACAAACACCATCAACCTCCAAATCGTCTGAGAGTTTGATTCCAGCACCCAAAAAACAGAAGACATTTGAGGAACCCGTTGACGTTGAATCTAACAATGCTTCGATTAACCGAGAGAACTTGCTTTTGAAACAAGTAAAACTGAAGCTAGAAATTGAACTGTTAAAACGTAAATTAGGACTGTCATTTGTGCAGAATGAAGCTGGAGTGTTCTTCAATTTGTAAACAGCTTAAACGACCCATTTTACTTGATCACATGACAAATGTTGACCATTCAAGATATGAAGAGTTTTTGTGCTAAAAGTCTGTTTAAACATCATTGAATATCATGATACCTTGTTTTCAAGAAAGACGTTTGAAACATAATATAGAATAAAGATGGTTTCTTTCTCTATTGCCGATAGCATATACTGGTATATATGTGTCTCATTTAAAGTAAATCGTCATTCAGAAACAAAATGTCAGATAACATGTAGTTGGTTATAAGATTGCCATTAAAACCTATTTGCAATCAGCACTATTCTTGGGACATTTAATTGACCATTGTAGTCTCCCACAATGGCATTCTTTTTGTACAGACCCATCCTCCGCCTCCACCGCCCTCCACAACAACCTCTCCACTACCCTTGACACCCTGGCCCCCCTCACCTCCAAAACCGTCTCCCATTCCCGATCATCACCGTGGTACACATCTCACCTCCGTTCCCTCAAAAGCCAAGTGAGAGCAGTTGAACGCACCTGGCTCAAATCTGGCCTCACGGTCCACCGGCAAATCTGGCTGGACCGCATCAAATTTTAACGCTCCGCCCTAGCCACCGCCAAATCAGCCTTCTACTCCAGGATAATCCTGGAAGCGAAGGACAACCACCGCCTCCTCTTCGTCACCACCAACCAGCCCCTCCGCCCCCCCCCCCCCCCCCCCCGCCTCACCTCGCAGATCCTCCTCAAACGTTCGTTGCGAGGAGGTGCTGGATTTCCTCGAGTCCAAAATTGAGAAAATCTGCTCTGCTGTTTCCTCCCCCCATCAGTCCTCCACCTCAGCGCCCTCATCAGTTACCTCAACCCCTACTCACCCCCCATTTCACACTTTCAACCCCACCACCCCGCTTTCAGTCACAAAAACAATCACCTCCATGAAACCCACCAAGTGCTCATTGGACCCCACCCCCTTCCTCCGAACCCAGCTCCATTTGTTAGCCCCGCTCATTTCTGACACCATTAACCTTTCCCTCTCCTCAGGAACCGTCCCTACCTCCCTTAAAACAGCCACCATCACCCCTATCCTGAAGAAACCCTCCCTTGATGCGTCGCAACCATCAAGTTATCGACCCATCTCCAACCTCCCGTTTCTATCCAAGGTCCTTGAAAGAGTGGTTGCCTCCCAGCTCCGCTCTTTCCTTTCAAATCACTCACTTCTTGAACCCCTCCAATCAGGTTTCCGCCCTATCCACAGCACAGAAACTGCCCTGGTCAAGGTCACAAATGACATCCTAACCGCCTGTGACCAGGGCTCCCTCTGCCTCCTCGTCCTCCTTGACCTGTCTGCTGCGTTCGACACAGTCGATCACACCATCCTCCTTCAACGTCTTTCCTCCCACCTCAACCTTCAAGGCACAGTCCTTGACTGGTTCCATTCTTATTTGACCCACCGTTTACATTTTATTTCTTCAATGGCTTTTCTTCAAACCCCCGCACAGTTTCCCACGGTGTCCCTCAGGGCTCTGTCCTCGGTCCCCTTCTTTTCACCCTTTACACGCTCCCCCTGGGCGACGTCATCCGCAGACATGGGGTAAATTTCCACATGTATGCGGATGACACCCAGTTGTACCTTTCTGCCTCATCCCTCAACCCCCAGACGATCGATGTTCTGACAGCATGTCTGTCTGACATCAAATCGTGGACGAGGGACAACTTTTTGCAATTGAACGTGAATAAGACCGAGGCCCTCCTGATTGGCTCAAGCCAGCGCCTCTGCACATCGGGCGCTGCCAGCCTCAACATCCAAGGCTGCACTCTCCACCTCACAAAGCCAATCAGGAACCTCGGCATCATGTTCGATCAAAAACTTTCCTTCCTCCCCCACATCCGCGCCTTGACCGGCACCGCCTATTTCCATCTGCGCAACATTGCCAAGCTCCACAACTATCTTACCCCCCGCGCTGCCGAAACACTCGTGCATGCTTACATCACCTCACGGCTGGATTACGGAAATTCTCTCCTAGTCGGCCTCCCCAGTTCCTCCATTCATAGGCTACAGGCCATCCAAAATTCTGCAGCCCGTGTACTATCCCGCACCCGCCTCCGCGACCACATAACCCCCACCCTCGCCTGTCTCCACTGGCTCCCCATCCTCCAGAGGATCGAGTTTAAGATCCTCGTCCTCACCTACAAGGCCTTACACGGCCTTGCCCCATCCTACCTAACCAATCTACTCTCCCCCTACACGCCCACCCGGACCCTCCGTTCAACAGGACTTGGCCTGCTCCAAGCCCCCCGCCCGAACTGCCCCACCATCGGAGGCCGGGCCTTCAGTTTCTCCGCTCCCACCTTATGGAATGCCATCCCTCAATCCCTCCGTTTCGCCTCTTCCCTTTCCTCTTTCAAGGCCGGTTTGAAGACTTTCCTCTTCAATCGTGCCTTTTGTTTCACCCCGAACTCTCTTACCTCCCCTTCGTGTTTCACCCCTTCCCAAACACTCCCCTCCCAGCTCGGGTCACACGCCTCTTGTTCAGCGCCTTGGGACGTCCACCCGACGTGAAAGGCGCTCTATAAATGTAAATTGTTGTTGTTGTTGTTGTTCATGCTGTGGTTGTTCCCGGCCTGGCGCAATGTCTTCACCCAGGGCTTCATTTCTATCTATGGCAATGTTATGTAAGACTGCTGTTGCAGCTATAACTCGGCAAGTGGACTCTGGGTTTCTCATTCGACTTTGTAGATGTAGGATATGGAATCTGCGTTTCCATCTACCAATTGTCTGCTCCACCAATACTCTTGTGCCTTTATGAGCCGAGTTGTAGCGACGTTCTTGAACAGTTTGTGTATGCAGGAGGGGCGTCATCAACCAATTGCGGCACGGATATCCGCTGTCACTGAGGATACAGCCGTGAACCATTCCACCTTCCATAATGTCCCATACTTGGCTGTTCCTAATAATTCTACTGTCATGTGCTGATCCAGGCCATTGTGCCACTATGTTTATAAATTTCCCTCTATGATCACAGATAACTTGGACATTAATAGAGGGGTATCCTTTTCTATTAACATAGTCTACTTCATTCTCGTGAGGAGCTACTATCCATACGTGTGTTCCATCAACACATCCAATTACTCCTGGAAAGCCTCTCATATCAAAGAAGTCATCCTTAATTTCAGCTGAGCTGTTTTCGTCCGGGAATTTCACGAAGTTTTTAATTTTTCTACACAGTGCATTGGTAACTCGATGAATGGCTCGGCAAGCTGTGGGTTGAGATACGTGGAGTGGATCCCCTATGAGCATATGGAAAGTTCCCGATGCATAATATTGTAGTGCAATTAGGACTTGTTGATACGGTAGAAGGGCGGAGCTCCTCCTTGTGGAATGTTCAATATCGGGCGCAACTAAGTTTGTGATTTGCATTATCCCATCCCAGGAAAATCTGTATCGCTGTTACAACTGTGAATCACTAAATATGTCTATTGGGTTCCTCCTGTCCCGGAATACGCATTCTCTTCGCATAGCACACCGAAGTTCTACCAATTCCATAATTCTTCTGGCCATGTTGTCACGTCGGTGGTTAGTGATAAAATGGTATAGTTGCTAACTAGTGACTTAGAGTTACTCTGGGTCAACACTAAGTTTAGTAAGAAACTTAGAATGTAACTAATGCTAGTAATGTTTCCTGAATACCAATTAGTTACCAACTAGGCTTAGTAAGCAACTACAGGCCTTTTTAGTTACCAACTAGGCTTAGTAAGGTTTCATGAATATGGCCCCTGCTGATATGGGTCTCATTTAGATCTTCTTGAGCCAGGATACTTTGCAGTGTTTCGAACACTTTTTGCAAGCTAAACAAATCCCATTCAGAACATTTCATCGTTATCATTTATTTTAGTTATCCACAACTTTAATATGTATACAGTAGAGACTTATTTCCGTTGGTTAACAATTGGACAGTCTGATTTTAAAAAAAATTCAATGCCCATTGTGGAGTAAACTACTGAGCCTGAAACAACAACAGAATTACACTTGAAAGGAGCAGGAAATAAAGTATTGATAGTTAAAGACAGCGTTGAGAATAAAAAGTGATGATATCCCCTATAGTGAGGAAGGGAAGCAAATTATTGGTGATCAATCAATCGAAAAGTGTGGAGGGGGTGTTGAGGGTGATAACTAGTTGTTGACAGCTTGGTAACTGATTTGAGTCAACACCTTTCAGACATTTCTCCTCCATTGCTGTACAAAGTAAAAGCTTGTACTTTATGACTCAACAATCTCCTGCAAACAATTACAATGGGTGCAGATGATTCATTATTTGGAAGAAAAGTTGTTTGTGAACGAGAGAGAGGGAGCGACCTCATGTGATAATAATCATGGATTAAGTGACCAAATTATTATTATGTTTTTGATGGGATTATTACCCACAGAAAAGTAGTCTGCCAATCAACTAACAACTGGGTACCTACTTATTATTAGGTAAACAGAGGCGTATGTATTTCTTATTTTACATCTGGCAGTGATCAGTCATCTTAGCTGAAAAAACTTTTGTTGGTTCAGGGCTAGGAAGGCAAAACAGTCAGGCAGCCAACATGTGCAGCGTTGAAAGCTAACCACAAATCTGCTTGATCGGGTAACATTTCCAGTTGCCACACATTTTTTAAAAAATCAATCTGAAATGCCAGTGATGATGGTTTGCAACTATTTAACCTGTCCAAGGTTGTCTTGCATTGTCCAAGGTGCTGTATTTTGGATAAGATATTAAAACCTTGTCCTGCCAGCCTCCTCAGCTGCATGTTAAAGCATTAGTCAAAAAGAGAAGTGAGGTTCTCCTGGTGTCCTGGCGAACAATCCCCCAAATAATATATTGGTCATTTATTTCATGGCTGTTGTAGGACATTGCTGTTTGCAAATTGGCTGCCTCATTCGACTTCAAAACACAGTCACTACATTTTACAGTAAATCATCCTGACATGAAAGACGCTATACCAAATACACTACAATGATTATTTTCATTTTTATCATTTAATATCTTGATGGATCTAAAGTGCTCTTTACGCCATCTTCTGGACTCTATAGCACCCAGCACAATAAGCTAAATAGCTGCCGGTACATTGGCAGCTATGTTTTTGCACTGGGAATCAAGGAACTATTGAACTATTAGTCCACCTCCAACAGAGTCTCAATCATCAGAATCAGGGGTTGTAAGTTTCCATCTCACAATCATTTCCTGGAATTCTGTCTGCTGATCAAGTAGGTGTGGAACGTGTCAGGCATTAGCAACCTCAGCCTACATTTAGAGCTCAGCAAACCCATAAGCGAAATGGAGCATTACAAGTCCAAGTCTTTGAGGTGCCTTGAAGACATGACCATCAAATTCAAGGATTATTATTATTGCAACTGATTTTCTTTAGAACTGTGGCTTTGCGCTCTGCAAAATTAAATACTGTATTCAGAACTTAGATCTCTTTTTACTAGATTTAAGCCAACTCTGTATTAAGATTCATATCAGGTTAGGGAATGGAGTCTGTCTAAAGAAAGATCATAATGCGTTGAAGAGCAAGAAGCCATAGCTTCAAAATAAGAGCAACACAGGCAACTAGAAAGTGCAACAGAATATTTTTTAAATAAAACTGCTGATTGGCACGCAGACAGAACTACCTGCAGTGGCCACTAGTTGCCACTACTACCTGTACTGGCCACTGCTCCACATGCCACCACTGGAGGGCATCACAATGATCTGTGCACCCAGTGAACGCTTGGCTTCAACAAAGTTTCAGGAACCCATAGTTGGGGCGATCTATAACTTCTCCAAGAGAATTAAAGCATTTGTATTTCAAGGTTGACTTATATTGCATGTCAAATTAACTCAGGGTTGTACAATAATTACAGTAGAAAGCAAGTCCGCATAGAAACAGAAATCCAGACCGCAGAGGGAAGCCATTCCGCACCGGCTTGCATAGCAAGATCATCTTTTCTCATCTTATATTTTCATTTTTTTAAAAACGTACACTGCTTGTGACTTTTGAAGGAGGTGGCAGATGTTACCCACCATAAATAATATCTAAGAAGAGTTGTAATTTTTTTGTAACCCATTAGCATGAAATGAATAATGGGAAATTATGTGCATGGGGCACTGCACTCATTAGTGTAGCATTACCCTTATGAACTGGACAACCAAGTTGACACTGGTGGGTGCAATTTGACCTCTATGAGAAATCACCAAACAGATTAACCATAATACTGTACTAAAGAGACTGGGCGAATGCAACAACAGATATATAAAAAACATCTCAATATGGCAGGTATATTATGTCAAGAGCTAAGATATAATTGAGCAGGGCACACTGGTGGAGAAGTCTACATTTGTCTCAATTTTTTAATGTTTTTTAATTGTCTTGATTGTATTTAACAACTGAATAATTATTACTATTGATAATTAACTAGTAATAATTAATTGCTGAGCACACTTTTGCAATAAGTGTCCGTTTGAAGAATTGTACACACTCAAAGGAAAATTCGCAGACTTGAAAATATTGGGGTGAGATTTACAACTGATTGGTGATAATTAGCACCTCATGCATAACAGTTTTCACTTTGTACACTTGGAGTCCGCTGTTTTAATCTGCTGTTCTGAGATCCAGCAAGGGGCATGGCACACAGCACATCTAGAACCATGCTAAGATTAGCATTAGGATTAGATAAACATGTTAATGGAACAAAATTCAAGATAGTAATTGCAGCACTTAACTGTCTATTTAGCCATGTTTTCTCTATGAGGATTACCCGGCATCAGAACATTTAATCATGGTCAGCACATGTCTGACATCTGTTCCCAGAATACTACAGCTGTAGCAGAATGTGTTAAGTACCACATTATGAGGTGCCATATGATGTAATTATAGTTTGCATTGTAATTTCTGAGTAGAGGAATGAAAGAGAGATTTAGAACCACAGACAAACAAATGCTGATCCCACATTCAAGAAAAGTGACAAAACTAAATCTGGCAACTATAGTATCATTAGCCTGACCTCAATAATTGGGAAAATGATGGAGTCAATCATCAGAAAGTGTAAGATTACCTAGATAAAATAATCTATAATTGGCAGCCCACACAGATTCAGAAAGGTTAGGTTTTGTCTGACCAATCTCATAAACCTTTTTGAGGTAACAGCCCAACTTGACTGCGGGAAGCCCAATTTTTGGTGTTTATTAATTTTGGGGGGTTACTTTTAGCAAATTGAATTCCATGTAGATGTCCAAAAATTGATTTTTTTTTCTAGGCTTTTGCTTTTTGTATACTGTAATTAGAAGATTTTGGGGTACACTTCCCGACATGTGCCTGAGCACATGGAGGAACAAATGGAGAGGCAATGAACATGAGTATCGCATGTGTAGTTGGCAACACCATGGCATCACCGAGAGAGGAAATAATAATAATTATTTGCAGACCCAATCAACATGGATTGAGTAATCATCGCGACTGTTTTTTTTTGGTTTTTATTTGATAAACCCAATTTCATTTTTGTGGGGAACAGTGATGATTTATCGGTGTTTATCAGTTAAAAATGAAAATCAGAAGGGAATTTTCCTAGATATGATGTAGTGTATGTTTAGACTTCCAAAAGGCATTTGACAAAGTACCACATGAAACACTCCTCCTTACACGGTAGTCACCAGATATCAAGACATAAACATGGATTCAGAATTGGCTGAAGGGAAGGAAACAGAGGGGAGATAAGTCAAAATGGGGAGTACTAAGCAGACTGCCATGGGGGTCTTTACTGGACTGGGTTCCTTGTACATATTAATGAGCTGGATTTGCAGACCCAGTGTAAGATAGTTATATTTGCAGATTACGTCAAGTTGGGGGAATTTGGGAATCACAGGAGGCAGCAAAGATCCTACAAAGAAAGCTTGATAGTGTATGCACAAGACCTAGCAAATTAAGTTTAACACGATAAATGCAAGATGCTGCATATGCACTCCAAGAATAGGAAATATGAATCAATGGAAACAGTCCATGATTGAGACTGAACTTGCCAAGTGGGAAGCTGAAAGAGATCCAGGGATATTTGTTGACTTGTTATTAACTATGTTAAAACATTGTGAGACAGCAATTAAGAGACTGGCCTATTGCTAAAACAGTTGAGTTTTGATCCTGAACCATCGTACTCAGGCTGTAAAGTGTTCTGGTCAGACCACATTTTGAATACTACATATAGTTCTAGTCATTGCTACATAAGGGGTCTGTCCAAGCACAAAAAGGTTGTGCAGAGAAGAGCAATGAGCACAATCTATGAGCAATGACTCAAGGTAGTCATTGATCAATTTAGAGCAATGACCAGACAAGATCGTCAAGTACTGAGAGAAGATAGTGTTAAAAGAAATTCAGTACATTTAAAAAATGTGCTTTGCAAAAACTGAAATATTACTACTAATAATAATCCTTGCATTTGATATAGCGCTTTTCACATCTTATCAACGTCTCAAAGCGCTTCACAGAGTATACTGTAAAGTGAATTGACTGTATATTTGTGGGCGAAACGCCGCAGCCAATTGCACACAGCAGTGTCCCACAAACAGTCGTGGATTGAAAATGACCAATTTTATTATTGTGGTTTTTTGGGGACAGATTATTATTCGGAAAGGAAACTTGTCCAAGGTTATACCCTGATCTGCCTGGATTCGAACACAGGTCTCACGCTTGTAAGGCGAGTGCTCTAACCACTGAGCTACAGCACTCCATCACGGAATCGGGCCCCATCTGCCTGTTCAAGTGAACATTAAACATCCTTTGGCACTATTTGAAAAGAAGGGAGTTTTTCCTATTGAATTGGATGATAATTCCCTCTACCAAATTAGTCATTCTCTTTGTGGCTGTTTGTGAGATGTTATTGTATGCAAACTGGTTGCCGCATTTGCCTACAAAATACAGGCTGCACACTTTACTGCATGGAGCCCCCGTCTCGCAAGTGACCTGTGTTTCATTCTCAGGCAGGGCAAAACTTCAGGCAAGTTTCCTTACTGCTCACGCCTGTTTACCTAGCAGTAAGTAGGAACCTGGTCGTCAGTCAATTGGTAGATCTCTTTCTGAGGACAATAATCTCTCCCTCAAAATCTCTCCCATGATTGTTTCTGGGGACATTGTTCTAAACAATTGGCTGCTGCGATTCATCCCCCCAAAATGGTCAATTCACTTGAGTATATTCTGTGAAATGCTTTGAGATGCCTCGAAAGCAGGATAAGACGCTGTATCAAATGCAAGGATCATTCTGATTATTATATCCTGTGAAACCTTTTGAGAGGAAAGGAGTTGCATAAAATATAAGGACTGTTAAGTTACTACCATCCCTGCAAGAACAGTTTACAACAACAACTTGGATTTATATAGTGCCCTCCACACCGGACGGCGTCTGAGAGCGCTTCCCGATAACAGATCCTGGGGCCGAGCCTGGGGGAGGCAAAAAAGGTGACCGAAAGCGCAGTCGAAAAGAAAGGTCTTTAGCCGAGAAAATAGGAAGAGAGGGGGTGAGGTGAAAGGAGTGAGGAAGGGAGTTTCAGAGTGGGGCGTAGTGGTTGAAGGCATGGCTGTCGATGGTGGAGCGGAGGATTTGGGGGACAAGGAGGAAGCCAGACCAGATGGAGCGAAGGCAACAAGTGCTGTTGTGAGGAGAGAGGTCAGAGAGGTAGGGGGGTGCAGAGGAGTGGAGAGATTTGAAAACATGAGTGAGGATCTTGAAATTGATCCTCTCTGAGACAGGGAGGCAGTTCAGTCTGTGGTAATCGGGGAGCAAAGTTTGGTTCAGGTAAGAATGCAGACGGCAGAATTCTGGATAACTTGGATTCTATGAGTGGTAGCGGAAGAGAGACTGATGCGGAGGGCATTGGAATAGTCCAGTCGAGAAGTGACAAAGGCATGGACCAAGGTTTCGGCGGCCTCTGGGGTGAGATATTGGCAGAGACGGGCGATGCGTTGGAGATGGAAGAAAGTGGTGCCGGTGAGGGACCAGATATAGGGAAGGATAATTGGGGGTCGAATCTGATGCCTAGGTTGCGTACGGGTTCGGTGAGTTTTAGGGGCAGGTCAGGTAGGTGGAGGAGGTGAGAGCCATGGGATTGGACATTGACGAGAGCTAAAAAGTATGGCTTCCATTTAGCTGAAGGAAATTCTCACTCATCCAGCCTCCAGGCAGGCTGACAGAACATCAGGGGCCTGGGGGGTCGCAAAGTGAGGTGGAAAAATAGAGTTGTGTGTCATCCGCATACATGTGGAAGTGTGCCCCATGCCTGCAGATGACATCACCAAGAGGGAGTGTGTAGATGAGGAGGTGTGGGGGGGTTGAGGTGTGGGGAGAGATTGGGGTGTGGGGGGGGTTGAGGTGTGGGGAGGTGTGGGGGGAGTCGGGGGTGTGGGCGGGGTCGTGAAGGAGCTGTTGGTGTGTGTGGGGGGGAGTGTTGGGTGGGAGGGGGGTATGGATGAGAAACTGTTGGGCACAGAATTCAGAGCTCGCGGAGCGAGTGCGCACAAACACACAGACCAGCTGGTGCAGCAGCAACCACAGCCTGAGACACAGGGGAGAGGGGGGACCAGAGTGACCCGGGGGGGGGCGGTGGGCACAGAGTGACATTGGGGGAGGGGGCCACAGAGTGATCCTGGGGGTAGGGGGGTGGGGGAGCACAGAGTGACCCTGGGGAGGGGGGTGCAGAGTGATCGGAGGGAGGGGGGTGCGGAGTGACCCAGGGGGGTTACAGAATGACCCTGGGGGGGGGGGGGGGGCTGCAGAGTGACCCTGGGGGGGTGCAGAATGACCCTGGGGGCGGGGGGCACAGAGTGACTCTGGGGAGGGGGGTGCAGAGTGATCGGAGGGAGGGGGGTGCAGAGTGACCCTGGGGGGGGTACAGAATGACCCTGGGGGGGGGGCTGCATAGTGACCCTGGGGGGGGGGGGTGCAGAGTGACCCTGGGGGGGGGTGCAGAGTGACCCTGGGGGGGGGGTGCAGAGTGACCCTGGGGGGGGGGTGCAGAGTGACACTGGGCGGGGGGTGCAGAGTGACACTGGGGGGGAGGTACAGAGTGACAAGGGGGAGGGGGGGGGGTGCGGAGTGACCCTGGGGTAGTGTGCAGAGTGACCCTGGGGGGGGGGGGGGTGCAGAGTGACCCTGGGGGGGGTGCAGAGTGACCCTGGGGGGGGGGGTGCAGAGTGACCCTGGGGGGGGGGGTGCAGAGTGACCCTGGGGGGGGTGCAGAGTGACCCTGGGGGGGGGGTGCAGAGTGACCCTGGGGGGGGGGTGCAGAGTGACCCTGGGGGGGGGGTGCAGAGTGACCCTGGGGGGGGTGCAGAGTGACCCTGGGGGGGGTGCAGAGTGACCCTGGGGGGGGTGCAGAGTGACCCTGGGGGGGGGGTGCAGAGTGATGGCAGGGAGAGGGGGGGGAGCGTGAGGAGGAGCGCAGTGAGTGAGGGGTAAAGTATTTGGGACGGCAGCGCATCGCCCCAGAGAGTGGGATAGAACCCGCCCATTTCTTGGGGGGGGCAGAGTGTGGGAGGGAGCGAGAGCCCAGCTGCCTGTGGAGGAGGAGTGAGAGAAGGGAGAGCCCAGCTCCCGGTGAGAGAAGGAGGGAGGGGAGAGTCCAGCTCTCTGTGTGAGGGAAAGAGGGAGAGGGTAGAGAGAGTGAGGGAAGGGAGAGTCCAGCTCTCTGTGTGAGGGAGGGAGGGAGAGGGTAGAGAGAGTGAGGGAAGGGAGAGTCCAGCTCTCTGTGTGAGGGAGGGAGGGAGAGGGTAGAGAGAGTGAGGGAAGGGAGAGTCCAGCTCTCTGTGTGAGGGAGGGAGGGAGTGATCGGAGCTGGGGAGTGAGTGAGTGAGTGAGTGAGTGAGGGATCGGGAGCCGGGGGGTGAGTGAGTGAGTGAGGGCGTGAGTGAGTGTGAGTAGGGGGAGAGTGAGTGAGTGTGTGAGTGAGAGGGAGGGAGAGTGAGTGAGTGAGGGAGGGAGTGAGGGAGGGAGGGAGTGAGTGAGGGAGGGAGTGAGGGAGTGAGGGAGGGAGGGAGTGAGTGAGGGAGTGAGTGAGGGAGGGAGTGAGGGAGTGAGGGAGGGAGGGAGGGAGTGAGTGAGTGGGGGGAGTGGGGGCAGGAGGAGTGCCTGCCTCGCGGATGTGGGAGGTTAATCACTCAGCTCCTTCCCACTCCATCCGCTTCCTTCCCTCCACCTCCTCCTGCCCGTGGATTTTCCCGGTGAGTTTATTATTATTATTATTATTATTTTAATGTTTTGTTTAACAGACCGATGTATAAACCGAGAGGTGACCAGCGCCCCCCCCCCCCGGGGCGGGCGGGAGGAGAGAGAATGGCTGAGAGGCCACTCACTGTTTCCAGTCAGTTGTTGTATTGATGAGATTTTATTTGTTCCAACCAAACCCTCCCAGAGAGAGAGAGAAACGTGTGGAGACTCGAGTGGGGGTGGCGGGGGAGACGGTTGGTGGCTGTATTTTTAAACGGTAACACTCGTGTTGTCGGGTCTGTCCCTGTTCCTGGGGAGGGCCGGGGATCCCGCCTGGAGCTGAAATCCAGGCCCTGGGGCCAGGTGTGGGAGGCCCCGGGCTGCCCCCCCCCCTCCCTCTCTCTGAGCTCCAGCCTCAGGTTCATCACCAGTCAGTCACACACTCACCCGGCCGTTTACAAACGCGCTTTATGTTGTTTGCGCCTGTGATGTGCTCACAAAATAAGTGGCTCAAGTGTGTGTATGTGTGTGTCCCCCCCCCGGTGCACATTCTCTGAGCTCCCTCTCTGAGCTATAGTCCCATTTGTGAACTGCAATCCCACCCATCTCTGCCATTCATTTTCCTTTGAACCTAGGATCGAAATGCAATTAAAATTGTATCTGGTGAACTTTCCATCCCCCCCCCACTCCCCCCCAATCACACTCCCCCCACTCACACTCCCCCCCCCCCCCCCCCCCACTCACACTCCCCCCCCCACCCCCCCACTCACCCCCCCCCCACTCACACTCCCCCCCCCACTCACACTCCCCCCACTCACACTCCCCCCCCCACTCACACTCCCCCCCCACCCCCCCACTCACACTCCCCCCACTCACACTCCCCCCCCCACCCCCCCACTCACACCCACCCCCACTCACACTCCCCCCCCCCACTCACACTCCCCCCACTCACACTCCCCCCACTCACACTCCCCCCCCCACTCACACTCCCCCCCCCACTCACACTCCCCCCCCACCCCCCCACTCACACTCCCCCCACTCACACTCCCCCCCCCCACCCCCCCACTCACCCCCCCCCCA